>UFQX01000535.1:0-51544 GCA_900497675.1 Arapaima gigas | reverse complement strand
GGGGGGGGGGGGGGGGGGGGGGCACTGCACTGTCACACTGGGGTTTCTATCACCTGAAGGCAGTTTGCTGGTCTGTTGCTGAAAAGTGAGCTTTTAGGAACAGAACCCCGTGAGTCTGCAGTGGAAAAATGTTCGAGTGCTGCTTACATCATTCAATTATGCAAAGAGAAATATAAAAACCCACCCTGAGTCTCACTGCTGCTTTGGCAGCGTTTAGGGAAGCCCACCACAGTATGTAGAACTAAGTTAAGTGTTGTCGGTTTAGAAGTACCCGGCCGCGAAGTGCACGTGCGGCACAGCGTCACAGCGCGGGCTCTGCGTTGTCCTGGAAGTACAGCTGCACGTACTGCAGGATGTGATGGATGGCGCAGAGCAGCAGGGTGTCGGTGGGGCCGTCCAGCTCCAGCTCGGAGTAGTAGTTCTTCACAGGGACGATGTAGGAGTTGGACATGCCCAGCAGAGCTCCAGCCTTTGATATCTGAACCGCAAACAGTAACACAGGTGACTGAAACGAGTAAATCGAACAAACCAGGAAAAAGGAATAAATGGCTACACTCGTGTACCACAACATTAAGGAATACAGTAAGTGTGTGTGTCTGAAAATAGCCACAGCTCACCCCTCCCTTTATATAAGCCACAGGAGTGCAGACGCTACTTACACATGTTGCCAATACAACAAGGCCCTGTTACTCCAATTCCACACACTGTTTTAGTATTAAGCACAGTACAGTACAGTGTTGTACTTTCGGGAACTTTAGAACATGCACTAGGCCACCAGGACCATGGGTTTCAACTTCAGTTGCTAGCCGTTGTAAATAAAACGTATTAAACAGACTGAGACCCAAACACCCATAAAGTTGACCGTGTTCCGTTTGCTGTACGAGGACCAAGTTAAACGTTACAAACTTTGGGACTGAATGGTACTACAATTAAAAGTTGCGGTTCGCCGGTAAAAAAACAGGACGGACTCACCGCCTGCTGCACCAGTCGGCTCCGGTACACGTTGCTGACGTCCCGGTCGGTCTCCGGACACACCTGGTCCACGTGAGTCAGGACTGCCACCTGGTGAACACCTACAGAGGAAAGACACGCTAAGCAAAGTCAGACCGTTTTATCTAAGAAAAGCTGACATTTGACTCAGGAACAATGCCATGTGTGAAATGTTCAAGCTACAATTTATTTTCTGTTCAAAACAAACCCTAAACAGCCAGAACAACAATGCGGATGTTCCCGTCGAGATGGGCTCACCCAGGTCACTGATGTGTTCTCGGAGGTGGCTGAAGGTGGTTTTCATGGCCTGGGAACAGGAGTCAAGTTTAGATGCGTCTATGACATAGACGACGCAGTGCACCCGGTCCACCTCATAGGGCTTCTTGACGAAGCCCGCAGTGTCTGTCCGCACCGGCTGAGCGGGGCTGAACTGTGGAAGAAAAGCACAAGAGGAACTTTGTTTTTCCCTCGTCGGCACCAAATGCAGCAGCACGTAGCGACAGGAAGCAGCGCTTCCCTCACCAAGAATGCATCCACACACCTTGTGCCCTTCAGGTACGTGTCCCTTGATGATGGCGAGGGTATCGTGGAGGGTAAGTCCTGTCACCCCTCCCTCCAGACCCATCACGTCACACAGAACAAGGGCACTGGGATCACAGTCCTTCTCGTCGTACCGCCGAATGTTGAAAGACTGCAGCTGGGGGGGCAAAAGATGGACCGTTTATGGATTAGTAGCGCACTGAGGACACTTATTAACCAAAATAAGGATGCAAGTAAGTGTCATTTAGCAGATGCAACATGCAGCTCTTAAAACAGCACGTCAGGCCACAGTTCGGAGCCAGTATACAAAAAGTTCTCTTTACCGCTGGTTAGTAGTCCCCAGTTAAACACACTTTGGTCAACTGAAGATGGTACAACAGTAAGCTCATGTCTTCAGCTGCTTGGCCAGCCTACCTTTTTTGTGAAGCTTGTGGAAGACGATCCCACCATGGCGCGATTTATCACCCTGCCAGAAAAGACGGACTGCACCGAGCTAATGAAGCTCGACTTGCCGGCTCCGACTGGACCCAAAAGGAGAACTCGAGCCTTGGAGACAGAATTACTGCTCGGCTTGTAAGCAAAGATGGAAGACATCAGTGCATCTCTGTGCCTTCAAAACATACAGCAAAACCCCCCGATGAGATGCGTTGAAATAACACACTGTGCTCCCTCTCCAATCGCCAACATCATTATTAGTTGTATTAGTATTGGAGTTGTGGCTTTCCCATCATGCACTGCTGCCGCACGCTGTGGGTGCCGTGTTTGAAAGTACCATGGTGAAATAAAGCTTCCCGCAGTCCAGTCTCCTGAGGCCTTCTTCTCCAACGCCACTGACACCACGACTGAAGTGGCTCCTTACATTATTATTAGCACATAGTGCATTTGCCACTTTGTATTTTATTCCCATTTTCTGACTGACTGAAAATATTATTTTCCATTAACCTTACAAAAAGGCCATCCTGCATTTTGCACAATTTTTTGGGCTCAACTTACCACAGTATGTTGGGTTTTTACTATATTTCATACACGAGGCATTTGAATAAGTTACCATCACAGGAATTTTAACTCAGTATTAACTCATTTTGGCATAAATGTATACAAGTTATGCACAGAAAAAAAAGCATTCAGGATAGAGTGCACACCAACTACCTGTAACCGTCACTTTACGCTGTTAGGGGGACAGTGATGCGTCACCCTCAACTTCAAATGAAACCCAAATTCATTTCACCTTGGAAAGTAATTCTGTTCACTGCAGTTGTTTATGCACCCTCTTACTAAGGGCAGTTCAAGGTCAAGTTTGTCCAAAAGACATGATTTAGGACTATGTGAGTTAACTAGTAACCAGGGTAACACCAGAGAAACAGGATGAACAGAAAGAAGCACATTTGAATCCTGTAACCTTGAACAAACAGGACACTGTTCCATCCGCAGTGTCAAGTTTCACTGAAACAAATGGCTACTCACTCCTCTGACCAGTCCACCTTTCCCCAGGGCGTTTCCAGCAAGGCAGTAAAAGCTAAAAAAAAAAAAAAAAAAAAAGCATTAAGCAAACAGTAAAAACTGTTGCTCAAATGATTTTGTATTTTCAGAACCAGCGAAAAGTGCCTTGTCTGTAAAGCTACTGTAATGATGGCAGTTCTACAGGCCAGGGTTGGTCCAACACGTCAGAAGACAAAGGTGCCCTCAGTTCAAAGGTGCAGTTTTGCCACCTTTCGCTCTAAAGTGTGTCTTTTGTAACGTGGCTCCTTCATAAACTCCGTTAGACAAGTTGTCCAGCAGCGATTACCAGTTTAACCTTGTGCACAGCAGGTTTCGCCAAGAAACACAGGGGACGCTTATAAAACAGTTCGTTTTCCATTCAGGTGAGAAAAGTGGAGTTTTAGTGGTGTTAAAAAAAAAAAACACTCTTACTCTTGTGCTGCTTGCAGTCCTCCGGCTCCACCTTGGTCTTCTTCGTGGAACTCGCCACCTGAGGAGGCCCTATTCCCGTAAACACAGGATCGGGGAGTGTTTTCGTTGCAAACGTGAAGCCTGGTTTAGCAGTTAAACTTTTCTCCATGTCTTCTCCCGTCTCCTGTTTGTGACAGCAAAATAGTGTCAGAAAAGCTCACGTGAAAATGGAGAAACTAACGGCTTCCTTGAAACAGTGAACCAGCAGCCAGCGCGCGACCTTTACAAAATACCCCCAGAAATACCCCCAGTACGTCAACGCAAAAAAAAGCGTAAAAATGGCAAACGCAAGTAAATAAGTGACCGTCGGGTTTACCCGCGTACAGACGTTGCACAGTGAAGTGAAGTGAAGTGAAGTGAAGAAGTGAAGTGAAGAAGTGAAGTGACGTGAAGGAGGTACCGGCTGCTCACCGGTCGTCTGAGGCGTTTCCACCGAGAAACGAAAGCGAACGCGACTGTGGCGTTTTATTCTGCCGGGCTTTCGGTTTCGCGCGAGCGCGTCACGCGGAGCACAGAGCGCTTCTTTCAGCGCGTTAATACGTCGCTTAGTGTCACCTCTCGATCCCGCGGCTGCCATGAGGCCGGTCACAGGTTCGAGCTCCACCATCCGGATCAAGCTCCTGACTAGTCTTGCAAACGGTGTCATTTCAAAAGGCCACCTAAACTGCCCGCAAAACTTAACCAACGCGGGGGGGATGCGAGTTTTCTGTCAGCCCCCCCCACCGTAGAAACTGGTTGGTTTCGGTTGCCGGTTTTACACAGAAAAACACTGTAGTCATAAGGAAGGTGAACAGGTGTCAACTTGTTGCTTAAATTGTCTCCATCAACTGGAAGTTCCAAGTTTTATCTGGAAAAATCTAACGCACGTACTGCTCACCTAACCCGGGGGGTGGGGGTTTACTTCGTTTCCTACTTTGCGCGTCAAACAATGACAAGATACTAAATATGTAAATAAGCAAAGTATTATATTTTTGCAGCTTTCAAAAACACATCGTAAACACGCTAATATTAACTCAAGTGTACGTCACATCAAAACATCACAAAGTACAAAAGCAAGCCTGAAATCCAGACGTTTCTCTACAACTAGATTCACAGCTTACACTAGACCCGTCGCCGCTGTCGTACATCTGACCTGTGTGCTCATCATGCCATCATCTCCAACCGCGATGAGTTGACCTACAGAGGAGAAGCAGAGTGGTTCCTGATGCAAGGAGACCAATTTGTCTCTCTAAAAGAGATGTTTGAGTTCAGAAGGACTCAACTTGCTCACTAATCTGTGTACTGTGGTTCAGCAGTGGAGCTGGTGCACACTTTCCAGGTTCTTCAGAGTACACGTCCCCAAGGAGTTTTCCTGGACCCCCAACACAACCCATCTGGGGGAAAATGGCACAACAGGGTCTCCTGAGGAGACAAAGAGCTGAACTTCCATCTCTTGCCCTCACCAGTATCTACGGACATGCTGCAGAGAGCACCTCGACCTCCTGCAGTCTCGGTCTGGTGTGGGGAGCTGCACTGCCTCTGAGCAGGGAGCTCTGCAGCAGGTAGTGAAGACTGGCCAGTCCTTTACCAAGATACCACTACCTACCATCCAGACCACCTACAGAAAGTGCCACGTCCAGAGAGCTCGTATGACTGGGAACAATGCCAAACACGCTACACACGTGTTCTATAAAGTCAGAGCATGAGGACTTGGGGCACGCCCAAACCTGATGCCAGACAGCTGCACCTAAATGAAAAATGGAACCAGAGACACAGCTCATTTATCAAGGACATAAAAGCCCAGGATCTTAAAAATATATATCTTTAGCAGGTTGTCATTTCACTGCTTGGAATTGGGAATAAAAATAAAAGTCCACCAAGTCCTCCCTCCCTCGTGCCCAGTTTGGTCAGTCCATGGATCTGGCACATCCCGGCGTCCCACAGTGCTATAATGAAGCAGCACCAAATGGTGTGCAAGTGTTAAGCAAGCCATTCCCTCAAAACGCAGAGATACCATTTTACTGTATATGGCTTTATTGCTAATAGCTTCCACTAACCACCCTTCCAAGTCTCTCCAAATCCTCTCCATCATTCAATCTCATATCAAAACACTTTGCCTAAGCTTGTCACTAGCTTCTCCAAGATGGATGGAACTGGTGCCCTTGCTATGGGAAAGTGGAACATGTCAGCAGGCTTTCTCTTCCTCACCACCACAGATAGGGAGTTCTAGAGTTTTAAAGCTTGAAACTCTTCCTAGTCCAGCCAGTAACCCTCTCCAGCACATGCAAAGTTCATCTGGATCCTGGATGGACATGTGGTTACTGTCAAGCCGTCCTTAAAATGCCTGATTCGTAGTCACAGTGGAGATACAGCCTGAAATTTTCCTTTCTCCAAACTGTGCCAGGCAGACGTTATGGCTACCAGTGTGACCCTTACACTGAAACAGTAGAAATGCCGTAGTAAATCTAATGAGGTTCACATGATACCGCAAATGCCATAGAATAGACACGTGTTTGGAAGACCTGAAACTACCAGGTCTCCTGTTTTCACAGATCTCTAATCACCAACATAGCTACACCAGTACGCTCCAGGTAACCGTCGCACCCCAAGAATTCAGCTTTTCTGCTCTAATAGGTTTATATACAGTACTGTGCTTAGGCAGTCTTAGGCACCTGTAGGAAAAATGCTATAAAGCGAGGATGGTTCCAAAAATAATGCCATGAATACTTGATCAATAAACCTACCAATAAAAGTGCAGTAGACAAAAAAAACCTCAATCAGATCAATATTTGGTGGGACCACCCTTTGCCTTCAAAACAGCACCAATTCTCTTATGCAAACTTGCATGCAGTTTAAGGTAGAGGTTGGTAGGTTCTTCCAAACATTTTGAGGAACTGGGCACAGTTCTTCTGCAGACTTTGACTGTCTCTGCATGTCCTTCCAGACTGACTTGATCATGTTGAGATCAGGGCTCTGTGGGGACCATACCATCTGTTGCAGGATTCCTTCTTTTTGCTCAAGATGGTTCTGTATGACTGACATTGGGTGTTTGAGGTCATTCTCAGGCTGCAGAATGAATTTGAGACCAATCAGAAACCCCCCTGATGGGAGATAAGAACCTGCCTAAGACTTTTGCACAGTACTGTATGTATTCTTGAGGAGAAATGGGTGCTGCTGACTGACAAGGCTGAGCTACAATTTGCCATCTGAACTGACCAGAGGGGTAATTTTGAACTGGTTGATTCTTTCTGAAACCTCCTCTTTAGGGATCCACACCCCCTCCAGCCTGATCCCTTCTCCAGATCACCTCCAGAATACTCCACAGTCTATGCAACAGCTTTGGAAAATGCTTAGAGAAACAGCAACATGTGTAACATAACACCTAAGAGTGAAGCCCAGCTGTAAGTTCATTTACGCTGCATTTCTCTCAAAACAACACGGTTCTTTGATCGCTCAGAGACCAATATAAATGTGTATGATGGAGAAGTTACAGACAAAGGTAAACCACAGTTAAAGGGGGGAGAGATTTTTTTTTTTTTTAAAACAGATTTAAGGATTTTTACTTGACGTTTCTTATCAGATAGCATAATGTTTTATTTTTAAAATCCAAGTTATTCCTGAGATGAAAATGAACAGTTCATTGTTTGCTGTGAAACTATCAACTTCTTTCTTTTTATAAACACAACCTAACCTGTAAATAAACTGCGGAATGTCCATTAACTTTTTACCGATTGTAACATAGGTTGGACTTGCAAACCATTTGACTTAGTCTTCTGGATCCAGCTGCGTTTGTAAGTTACAGACCCAGTGTTGTTCTTTACTTGCGCTGTTCATGTGAACTCCCACGATCTTCTCCTCATTTTCGCACATGCGAGACAGGAAAGATTCTAATTAATGAACCATACATTTTCTCTTACACATCTCCTTTATAAACAGCAAAAATCCTAGAATACATTTTCAAGTTTATACATCTTCAGAAGTGTACTAGCAAAAGGCAGTTTATGGTCCAGTTCAAAGCTTATGTTTCCATTTATTCATTTAGGAGACACTTACCCCAAAGCGATCGAGATATCCCAAAAAAGATGAAGAGCCTGAGATGGAAGAGAGAATTATTATTGTTTTATACCACCACCATGGTGGTACACGTTACTCAAGCATCCACCTAAAGAAATGATAGTCTGGTAAAGACATAACTATGGCAAAATATATGACGCAAAATTAACGTACCTGTCTGGACATCTGGAGAAAAAGGCATCCGAAAGAGATGGGTTTTGAGACCCTTCTTAAACGTTGCGAGGGATTAAGCAGTTCCGAGGGAGGGAGCTCATTCCACCATATTGAGGTCAGATGAATAAACTGACTGGTTTTGAGTTCAGACCCCCCAAGCAGCCAGAGGTGGAGTGCAGCTCTTGCTGGGTTGCAGCGAGTCGGTTGGTCCCGCAGATATTGGGGTGCTGATGCTTTGGTAGGGCAGGAGGCTCTAAGTGGTCTTCAACTTGATGCCGGCAGCCACAGAAAACCAGTGCAGAGACGCAAAGAGGGGAGATATCTGGGAACTCTATCAGTTTTAGAGGCCTGACCCAGCTTCTTCCCTGGATCTGAATGCAGAATTTTAATCACCTTCCAGATTCAGACTTCACTGACAAGCTGGCCAAACAGGGGATTGCAGATGCCATTAACCCACACATGAACTGTTACAGCACACATGCAAATATGCTCAGGGAATACTTTCTATACTTTACTATATAGGCCATTTTTAAGGTGTCCCACACAAGCAGGCTGTAGACCCACTGGAACTGTTAACCAGTGCAGCCCCTGAATTCATTTCCCCCCTTTGCCTGTAATAATGCCAGCCCATTAGGGACTGTACATAAATTACAGTTTTTGGAAGTTTCCAAACGTATCCATATGGAGAAAAAGACATTATAAGAGGAGTTAACAGTGTTGGTTAAAGCAAATTACAATTTAAAATGCAAGACCAGCAAAACAAAGGGCAATTTAAAAAGAAGCATATTTATTGAAAAAGAACCAGACAAAAATTAGTGTTTAAATACTGCACCATCTACTTTGTACTACAGCTCATGTCCCTTCCTGGTTAAACCTGGCACTCAAGCAGATCTCCTGGCCTAAGAGTTTTATTCAACTAACACCTGGTGAATCGTGCACCACTTTTTTCCTTCAAACATGTACTGTGGATCAACAAATTGTGCAAAATTTGTTTATTGGAAGAAAGAAAGAAGAAAAAAAAAAGACTACGGTGATGGACCATCACACAAACAGATTGAATATTCTAGGTTATTTTTCTGGCAGTGTTTTAAAGTAATGTTTCTGATTGTCTGCAAGACAAATCTGGAGTGTTATAGGACATCATCTTCCTCATGACTAAACCCAAAAGAGTCACTGCTTTAGCCACAGAATAGAGGAGAATTTTTTCAAATGCACATTTTTTAAGATGCAGGCAAAAAAAACATAGACTCAAAGCCCAACGTGAAATAAGCCGACGTTTAAAATAAATTCTGGCTATACAAGAAAACAAGAATTTTGAAATTACCGATAGCAACTTTTTGTTTCCCGACACAAAGGGACCAGAGAAGTTTTTTTTTTTTTTATAACCACCAGAGGGCAGGAGAGAAAATTCAGTTCACAGTCTTTACAAAATGAAAGTTTCCACAGTAGAAGTGACACAAAAGGCCAGTGAGAGACGCTACTCTGCAAGAGTCAGCTAACTTAACCAAACAAAACGTAGCTACAGCAAAATAAATCCAGAACATTTCAAAAATTTAAAAGGAAAAAAAAAACTTTGGTCAATAGAAACAGAAATAAAGCTTCATCTGTGTTACACTAGAGCTAAACGCACACAGGCGTACAAAGTACCGGTGACAGTGCTACTGCAGGGCGTTCACAGGCGAGATACGACAGACACGGTGCTTACGTCTCGTCACCAGCTGCTGCTGAGTAAAGGTGGACAAGAACAGGTAGAAGCTAACCAACAGGAGCAATGCTCAAAAGTTTCACCGATTAGTGTCACGTTAAGTTAGAAAACATATGAAAATAAACGGAAGGCAATAATTTAAGAAAAAAAAATAAATAAACCGGCCACTGGATTTTAGTTTAAAACGTGTACAAATTTAAATAAAACAAGAGAATCTATATAGTACTTTGAATTTCAGAAATTCCAGAGGAACTGAGAGGCCCCTTTCGGATTAGTTCGCAGGTTGCATCTTTGCCAATCTCCGCAAATACTGTGCTGCAGGACACCCCTAGTGATGAGCGTTTTTGCTGATGCGTCACCATTACTGTATCATTTCAGCTAAAGTAATAAATATTACACTCATGCTTGTAGACTGCATGCATAAAAACAGTGATAGCTTCACACATCATTAATAAAGAGGAAAAAAATGTACCTGTCCACAAATCAAATACTTTAACTCAAAAAAGGAGGAAAAGAGCTCACTGGAGGCCTAGCAGAACAGGAGACCTGGATGAGTCTTTTCCTTAACCGAAGTAGGTCTGGTGATCCGGCGTGCATGCTGAGGAGGTTTGGATGCTAAAGTCTAAAAGCCCCATGGCTTACGATACAAATGGTCTACATCCTACTGCAATAAAAACACAGGCAAAGCGACACAGGATACAACTGTTTTTCTGCTTATTTTGTTGTACATACGCAAACTTGATTTTTTTAGGCACTAAAACATTCTAAGTTGAGAGTGCAACCTATAAAATCAAACTGTAACTACAGCTTGTTTATTTAATCCTTTAATATGTGTAAGTACTGTGTGCAATCTGAGGATTAAAAATCTGATAAATGTGAAACCGTTTACTGACACCAAGGAGTAAACACTTATCAAATGCATGCATCTGACAATCGCCACCTCTACCAGCTTTAGCATTTAAGGATAGATTAACATCTAGTGCCACTTTATTATTCAAAGTGATTAATATATTGAAGAATTTATTTGTCCCGTGAATTAAGTTATAATCCCTGTTTAGGCCATTTTACTTGCTTGAGTTTTAAAAGAATCACTACAGTTCTGTGTGGAAATGTCTGATCCACACAAAGACTGTTCATGAGTATGACAGAAAAAAAATCCATGGTCTGTAAGAAATCAAGTCCATTTGTATTTGCCATTTTCTCCTCAAAAATACTGCAGAACCTGCTCCTGTCAACTTCCTAACCTTTTGCTACTTGTGTTCGCCACTGATGTCTTAAGGTCATGTAAATTGGAGTCTGCACGTGTTCCTTTTACTGTCCCCCCAGTGACTCTCAGCTGGTCCTCAGCTCAGCACAAGTGTCCAACCCAAGGGGGGGAGAGAGGAGAAAAAAAAAAAAAGCCTCGCCTACAAATATAGAATGTTATACAAATGATGCGAGAGCACAAGGCCAGCAGAATCATTCTGCACATTCCTCTAGAATGGTGGGCTCACCACAACCAGCACCTTACATTCAACATTCTAAAGGCAGTCCTTGTCACATTCTTGAGTTTTTTTTCCTTCTTCTTATAAAAACTTTAAACCTTCTAAGTGAGCCAAAGATCTCACGGCAGAAAATGAAATAAAATAGGAAAAGAAAACATGAGAAATTCTTCACGTAGGATTTCTCAAAACATCTCTGGAGGTCAGAGGAGGAAGACCATCCAGCTATTCTGTACTCTTCTACTGCCAGCTGCAATCTTCCTAAACCTCCTGGAGCTCTCCAAAGCACTGGCAGGCTTTAATGACAGCTGACACCGATGTGTCTGGCCACCTGACAACGGAAAAAGGATAACAACCCGACTAGCCCTTTGCCTAAAATGCCTGGGCAGGTATGTCAGCATCCATTCTGTCATTCTCCATTCCAATTCCAACTTCCGCATCCTAGCAGCTTCTGTAAATGTTCCACTTCTTTTGGAATACCAGACTAACCTCTACACTCCCTTCTACTTTTAAAAAAAAAAAAAAAAAAAAAAAAAAAAAAAGGTGTAAACATACTTGCTGTTCATCATAATTTCCTCACCTTCTACTTCACTTGCCTGCAAAACCAACAGAGGCTGTAATGTATGCTGCAGAACCATTACCCACATAGGAACAGGGAGCACAGGTAGCACAGAAGCCAGATATAACTGGATAGGGAAAGAAGAAGCAGGTGCCTTATTGGGAGAAAGGGGTAAAGTTCAATACTTCTGCCTTTTCCTTCTCTCAGAATTCCACTTTGCAGGCAGGGAAGGTCTCCTCCTGCATGGCAACAGTGCTGTTGCTGCCTAGAACAGTTATAGCCAACTCCCTCTGCCTCTCATGGGTCTCCTGGTACCACTCGTGCATCGCCAAGGAGTCAAAGGTGGGGATCAGGGTCACCTATACATAGAAGACAGCAATACAACAGGAGGGAAGAGGAAGCAAAGCAAATGATATTAGTTTATGCCATAAAAATGTTGGTCTGATTGCTAAAAATGTCTGTGGTGAGGTTCCACCGATTCAGTTTTGACTCCTCGGAACAGAGGGCGTGCAAAATGTTCTGACCTCCACTTGGGTCCTTAGACTTCAGTGGAATGCATCCATAATTATAAATGAAAGCAGCCATTAGGTTGCAGATCGTATATATTGAGTTTTTTGTAAAACATTATTATATTGCCAGCAGAACCCAGATTTGCTTGTCTATCAGTCATGAATTTCTTCCCTTAGATACAGTCCAAGTCTTATTTTTCATTCTGAATTTAAAATTCTCTTTTTAAAACGTAAAGTCTTCATTTTCAACATAGAGAATCCTGATGTTCCTTAAACCAATATTGAACCCACAGCAGGGTGTACTCTGGGGAGCACATGTGGAGGGATTTGGGACACTTCCCCCCCTCCTCTGTGTAGTTCACAAATAACACAGAATCTAACAAGACAGGACCAGAACCAGTAATTAAAAGCACTAAATTACTTTGTATTGTATTTTAAGAGCTCTGAACATACCAATAAAGCCATTTACCAGAACCTTCTCACATCCCCTCCCTTACTCTGAGTCTGGGCTTTTCATGAGCTTCACCTGTGGCTCCTTATTCCCTTACAGGTTGCGTTCAGGTGTAGCCATCAATCACGTGGAGAGCGCTTGGCCAAGTGTCAGCCTGCCACTCATGATCACATTTCTGACTTCTCTCATCTTCATTGTACAACATCAAAAGTAAGGATAAAGAACATGGCCTTGTCAGATTCCTTTGGCGATCTTTCTGCATCGCCCTATTGTTTCAACTGTGATCTTTTCTCATGTGTATTAATTCCTCTTTAGGATAAACAGGTGTTTGGTAACCTCATTTTTTCTGAGTACATTTCAAATTTTAACATGGTGAACATAATCAAAAACTTTGCTAGAGCCATGACAGCGCATGTAGAGCTCCTTTTTCCAGATTTTATGGAATAAGGTAGTTATTGCCTTTATTCTTTGTAAACACTTCTTATTTCATTTACCCTTATCAAGGGTTCTTAGTTTTTTTTTTAAAAAAAAACCTAACTCCTCACAATGCCTAAACTTTTCACAAATAAATTGAAGTGAATATTGAACAGTTGACAAATGCACATATGATTCAGACTACATTGCATCTGTTCAAACACTGCATATACCTTAAATATTACTCTGGTGTTATCAAATAAAAGGTAGTGGCTTACTTGCACACCAGGCCAGGCGGTTTTGCCCTCCAGCAAGGCATCCAAAATGGGCCTCATTATGGTTTCCTTAAGGGTATCGTCCCCACTGACAATGTAGCAAGAAGAACGCAGGCGGCGAAAGAACTCGACATCGACGGTCGCAGCTGCAGAGCCTGAAGGGAGGTACGCAAGGTCCAAACAAACTGGTGCGCCACTCGCTGCACCGAGCTTACCTGAAAGACGCAGGTGAAATGGAGAAAAATTAGAAGCCATGAAGCAGCAGGAATGCAATAAAATTTACACAAAGTTGTGAAAACTATAACCACATACAGGAATACAGCCAATTTTTTTTTTTTTTTTTTTAAACAAACTCTTTACTGTTGCAACACAAGGTTAAAAGGTTCACTTTTCTACATTCTACAGGTATAGAAGAAAGTATAGGTTCTCTTTGACCATGTTGCAACAGACAGACAGACAGGATATAGGAAAGACATAGAACAATGTTTGGGGGCAGAAACGTCTGCTGAGGTAACTATGCTCACCTGCAACGGTAGTCTTTGAGCCGATGCTCACGTTGCGAGATGGGGGTCTTGTATCAAAGCTGGAGCTTGACTTCACTGTGCCACTCGACGCTCCCACGGCGGCAGTCTTTGTCTTGTTGCTCGGCCCAAAGCTGTTAGCTGAGCTTACTCTCTGAGTAACCCCAGCAGGCTTCTTGGATTTTGTGTTAACATTTTTTCCACTCTTTGCTTGTGCATCTGCCTCAGGGTCAGCCATGCAGGCACCAGGCTGCTGGGGCAGTGGGGGCAAGTCCTTCATAGGAGCTGGGGGAGGGTCTTGAGAAAAGAGGTGCGTGCTCCTGTAAGAGGAGCGAGAGCTGGGTCGATCATGTGCCTGATGGGGCGGGAAAACACCGCCCGAGTCCTCATCAGAGTCCAGCCCACAATCTGCAGTGATGGAAGGACAGTCCTCGGTGCCAGGAGGCACATCAGAGTCAGATGCTGTGGGTAAGGATTCACTGGCAGACGTGGGAGGAGTATCTTGACTTTGAGGGGCGTGTAAATTGCTGCCCACGTTGCTCTGTGCCAAGGGCTTTGCTAGCTCCTGAGAAAGGTCGCTGTCATCAGAAAGATCATGCGGACTTGGGTTTGCAAGACCTGGGGATAAGAGATGCTGCTGGTTTTCCGGTGACTTGTGATGCTTAAATTCACAAGGCGACACCAGGCACAAATCAACATCATGGGGTGGCACTTCAGGAGGGAGCCCCTGTGGTCCAGGGAAACGCCCCTCTGAGCCATCACCTGGGGGTCTATTATGAGATGTCCTCAAAGGTAGGGACATGTTTACTTTAGAATCAAGCTCACCAAAGTGGCCATTTGAGTAGGGCCTGTCACCTAGTTCTTCCTGGGGTGACTCACTAACTGGTGGAAGCACTTGCTCAAAAGACACAGATAAAGATTCGTCAACCTCTGTAGAATGTGGAGAACCAACTTCTGCTGGCAAGGAAGGGGTAGTAATAGTAGGAGAAACATCAGGAATCATATCTTTGAAGGGACTCAGCGACAAGAAGGTTGAATGTTTTTCCTGGGAAGAGGAAGAATTGTTCTCAAGGTTTTTTTTAGAGCAGCCAGACTCAGAGTTTCTACAGGATCCCACTGTTTGAATATCCTCAAACCCCAGGCTACACATCTTACTACCAAGACTGCTATCTTCTCCAGAGCCCATGATATCCTCCTCTGGAGACTGGTGGAAAGGTGTATGTCCAGCACTGTTTGGACCAGAGCCTGGGGGTGAGATCAATTCTAAAGTCTTCTCATCAGAGCTGGCACAGAGATCTTCTTGGCCATTTCTTACCAAGTTTTCTTTCAGGGCTCCTTCGAGCAACCTGTATTCAGTGGGTGTGAGGTCAAAGTTAACGCTCCGGTCACTTTTTGGAGTCTTTGCCAGAGGAGAGGGTGGTCCCATACACTTGTTAGGATTGCTGAGTGTCTCCATGCAGCGGAATTGTTCTGGACTCTCAACATTTGTCGCTTCTCCTAATGTCACTCCATTCAATTTGCCACAACCTTCTGATGACTCAGAAACTACCTGAGCTATTGAGTGACTTTCAACTGTAGCACCACCTTCATCTATATCATCTTTGATCTTGTCACTGGTCCGTTCTTCTTGAGCAAGTTTTTCAAACTCTGCTGTCATGTCTTCTGGTGTAGACATTTTAGAGCGCTCAGGATCCCCACTATCCGTCGAAGATGGTACTTTCTGACGTTCTTTATCCTTGTTTGCACTCAATTTTGTCCCTTTATTTACACCTTCCCTCTTAGAGATAGCACCTTCTTTCTTCACAGCACTATTTTTACCAGAAGGCTTCTTTGGGTCCACAGCAACAACAGAAGCCACAGCAGAAGATCCTCCAGGCAGTTTCTTGATCTCTTTACTCTGAGTTTTCATCTGTTGTTTCTTCTCGTCAAGCTTAATCTCTTTTTTGATTTCTTTCTTTGGGTCAATTTTTGTCTCCTTCTTTGATTTTGTAGCCAAAGTTTCCTTTTTTGCTTGTTCCCTTTTCTTTTCTCCATTCTCTTCTTTTTTAGAGTTTGCATTTGTAGGCTTTTCTTCTTTCTTTTTCACTTCTTTTTTGTCATCCTTTAAAGCCTCTTTCTTGGATCCAAGTTTTTCAGCTTTTGGAAATTTTGGTTTTACATCAGCTTCCTTTACTTTGGGCTTATCTTCACTTTCTTTCCCTTCTTTGGAGGCAGGATCGTTTGTCACCTTCACCTTGCCTTTTGGATCTTGCTTTCTGATGTCACCACGGCCAAGTTTCTCCTTTAGGTTTGCAGTTACAGGTTTTGAGTCTTTGGTTGTTGACTTGAGGCTTTCCTTACTCTCTGCACGTTTAGGCTGCTTATCAGATTTGTACGTCTCAAGATCTTTGAGGCTCACAATAGGATGTTTGAGGAAGTCGAGATGCTTCAGTTTCTCTAGCCCCTCTAGGATCTTAGCCTGAGGTGTGCACCCAGGGAAAAGAACTCGGATAATTTTCTCATGAGGGCAAGCAGGGTGCCATACCAGTAGCGCACAAATGGACACCAAGCAAGGTAAAGGGAAATCTGAACCTTTAGCATTTAAAACATTCTCAGGCCAGTTGTGCATTAGGGCCTCAAACTCCTTGCTACCTTTACCTGGATTAAGAACATACAACTCAAGACAACCAACTCCCATTTTTTGAAAAAGAATTATTGGCTCAAGACTGGAGTTGTTGCAGCGGTAAAGTGGTTGAGATGTGATTGACAGTCTTTCCAAGTTCTGCAAAGTGAGAGCTACCTGATCACAGCTCTGCAACACTTTTGGATCTCCTTTTAGTGTCTTCAGCCTTTCTGGTGCATTGAGGAACACTACTCCTATTTCAGGAGATATGAGGTGCTTCATCCAGTCTTCATTGCTTTGGGAGCCTGCAGACTGTTCTTCTTCTAGTTCTGCAACCTTTCTCTGCAAGAGACTATTTATGCCAGGAAGGTTATCTACTCCAATATGTGTGAGCAGTATCGAATCCACCCGGTCCAAATGTCTCACCAACTTCCAAAAGCAGGAACGGAAATCAGAACCACCATTCACCAAAATATTAAAACCATTAACAGCAAAAAAGGCAGAATCACCTCTGCCACCTGGGAAGATATAGCAGCAAGGACGAGAAAGCTTGAGGAAACCAACAGTGCTGGGAGGTTCAAGGAGGTCAAAAGGTGACATTGGGTCCAAAGACTCTGACAGATACTCTGTGAATTCCTGCAGTCCTTCCATTGCAGGCAGCACTGAAGGTGGGTTTGTCTTTATCTCAATAAAATCCTGTAGATTGTGCCTTTCCAGAACAGAATTCTTCCACCCACCAGAATTGGGACAGCAAAGGGTAAGGCTAGCTTTCTGGAAGGGATCTGCTGAACTCAGCAACTCACCAATCTGGAAAAATGAAAGATGAGGTCTTAGAGTCAAAATAATGCTGTAAATAAAATGAAACCTTATCATCTAAGCATGAATGCATATTTAACACATTTGTAGCAGTTACAAATGAGGTGTTACTTCTGTACATTTTTTAATGTCAAAGTAACAGGGGAGGGGGGGGGCTGTACACTGAAAGTGTTCATACTGACCTCTTCATCTGCAAAGATCTGGATAAAGTCATGGAGGGAGAAGCATCCTGTCTGTAAGACCAAATCCCCCGTTTCCTCAACACACTGTCCTGCAAGAACTAGAAGCTTGTGCTGAGAGCCATCAGATATCAGCCGACGTACCTAAAAGAAAGAAGGGAAAGATGCAAAGGTGAGATCATAAATATATATTTTGTCCATTCATACCAAATAAGAGTTTGTTAGGCAAAGCTCAGTTTCTTTAAGTAAATTTGAAAAGAACTTCTTTTAAGGATAAAAGAATTCATTTTTGTTTGATTTCACATTACAATTACCACAGGCCATTTGTTTACAATTTCAACAATAGTAATACTAGGTTTCAGAAACAAAATACAAAAAACAAAACAGAAATAACACGTGACAGGCACATGTGCGCACACCTTATTTGTGGCAATGCTGGCCTTGTTGATCCTGTTCTCTATTTTGCGAATCATGCAGTATAAGTTTAAAATGGCTGAATTAATGCAAACAAATACACTAAAGCACCTTGGACCACGAGCATCATCACATTTTGCAGCACACCCAGACACTCCCTTCGCACCACACACAAGAGGCACCAATCCCTCACAGCAGGGAGGGAGTAGGGTTCACAGTAGCAAAGACTTTCTTTTCTAGCGTTATTACCTTGTGTTTTTCAATTTTTAATGCACCATACACCATTAGTGCATATACCAGGGTTTACCGTTACCTCAATCTACAGCTGAAATGTACCACTACCACTATTTTTTTTTTCTGGGAAGAAACAGATATATTGCTCATGACTGCCTTGCCCAGCAACTGCAACCAGGGGCTTAAGCTACAAACCACAGAACTATTTAAAAAAAAAAACCTTTTGCTGAATACATAAAGTTGTAATCAGCATAAATGTCAAAAGCACCTCAATGTCCAATTGTTTTTAAATACATTATTTAATGTTAACGATACATCCACTTATATGCACCATTAGTAAAAGATGGTACAAACTGAGCATCAGAACTTGGTTTTGTTTATCAGTAGAATTCACTACTTCAGAGCTACCAAGAGATGATGATTTGTGTTTAGGAGACAAGAGAACCTGTAGTAGCATCACCCCCTCAAGAAAAACCTTATTTAACTTTTCACCTTACAACTGTAAATCTAGACAAACAAACTGTACATCACCTCTTTAAAGATGCATTCCTATCAATTCAGGATATATTTATTGTAAGTCACAGCACTACTTACAAATGTAAGTAAAGTCTGGTGTTTAAAGTTACACCAACACAAATTTTAAAAATCTCCCATGACATGTAATCAAAGTAGGAGGAGATAGTTCCACTATCCACGTATGTGCAACAAAAGAGCAGCACCTCTCAAGCGTTCCCACACCAAGTGACCAGAGGCCAGCACTGAGCCTCACTATTAATCTGTGTAAAATCTCACCTCAGAGCACACAAACACTTGGGAAGGGTTCACCACCACTTGAGTTTCCAGAACATCTCCACTGTTCTGCAATGTCCTCAGGCCTAAAAGAAGAAAACGAGAAAAAGTGAATCATTATAGAGCATATTTAGGGGGTCTACATAGAAAATATTCAACTAGTCTACCTCATAGGAAATACAGGACCTGTTCTGCAAGTCCAAAATTAACATAAAACCCTACAGTTAACCAAGTGCAGTTTTCGGCTAGCTGACTATGCAGAATGTGAATGAGAGTATGTCTTTGTGCAGTAAAAGACATCCATGCTTAGACACAGGTCTGGAAAAATACTTTTAAAATGCAGAGTATAAGTAAATATCCATCTTAAGACTGTGGAAGCAGCGCTGCGGTTTTGACTTCAGAGCCAAAGAAGGTAAATAATTTCACTAGTTCAGACAATCCCAATCACTTGACTGTAGGTAGCGCTGCAGTGTTCCCATTGAAAGCCACTGAAGCCTAAAGCAATACAAACAATGCAATGCTTACACTCCACAACCTGTATAGGTGAATATCAAACTTCACAATACACCACATTTTTGGAAGAGAAAATGTGGAAATGAGAAAAAATTCAAGAGGCCCTGACAGTGAATATATTAATGAAATGCACAGACACACAGTGTAAAACAAAAAAATCTCACATGGCAAACAAACAAATATGAGTAAGGTTATACCCCCTACAGAAACTCAGAATGAAGGAAGGTCTTTCAAAGACCTTGGCCCTCCAAAAAATTTCAACCCTTGATCTATAGAAGGCTGAATACTTATTTTGTCATCTAAACACAAGATCTCATTGAGTTCAAGACTGAAGAAAATGTCTGAATCTGGTTGAGAATCCTTTCCACACACTTAATGCAGAATCACATGCTAGCAGATGACAGAACTGGCTACTCAACATTGAAAGATGTTAATGGTGTGTTATGTCAACACTGTTGTGAAGAATTACCAAAATAAATAAAATTATCCAAACATGTACAAGATGTATAAAAAAACAAATTACACACAAATCCCCTTATGTGCTGTGCTACAGGTTGTGTGTGTGTGTGTGTGTGTGTGTGTGTGTGTGTGTGAGCAAGGCTGGATCCCACCCGGTGTGGTGCTTGTCATATAATGTGCAACACAAACTCTACACACCTTTAAGAGAGCAGCATTATAATGAGTGTTACATTCAGTGGAAAGGTAGATGTCATTCACGTACAAGCAGGTGGTGCAGCAAATGTAAAGTTCAGATGAGCTCCGGCAATAAACAGTTTTGTTGTAAATGAAACAACTGCTTGTGTTTATAACCATCAGACCACCTCATTACCCAGCAGTACACAGCAGTACCCAGCAGGATTTCTCTATTGTGTCTTGATTTATGCATTTTCACACAATGCAGCCTTTTCAGGAACCAAGTAGACTCAAATCAAACTAATGACCAATTGTATTTTCTTTTGAACCACTCTTTTGTGCTGATTATTGCCCCAAAATGTCCATTTAGTGTTTCATGACATCAGCACATTTGTAATGTCAAAAACCAGTTGAAACATTTAATTAAAAAAAAATTAAATTAAAAAACCTTACAACATGCCTTGCTAGAGAAGCAAAGAAATATACATATGCATCTCCCATCATCTCTCCACTGGTAAAATGAGCTCTCTCACTCAAAACTGCTGGGTCCTGCTACATTTTTAGGGATTGTCTGTTTTCCAGTCTGTTTCCACACAGTCCTGCACTTGAGAACTCATTCTGAGAAAATTAAACCAGAAGTTCTTTGTTACCTTTGCACAGGGGGAACACTCAATTTAGTTTCCACAGTACTCACATGAGACCATTCCATCATGTAATACTGGGTCCTGTGCTGTGAATCTGTGTTTAAATAATGTGCTACATGTACAGTCACATGCATATAAACACACAAGACAGCATGAAACAGCAACTGTCTGCTGTGTCTAAACTGTTTACTGCACTATGATCCTATTAATGTAGCAGCTGAATCATCCTGACACATAGGCAACAGTATGTAAAACCAGCTCACCATTCACTGGACCAATAATAACAACCTTGTACAAACCATGGGTCCTCACAGTTGAGTATCAAAACTTGCTTTAGCATGACTAGGATACTAAAATCAGTCCTCCTGAAGACTTCTTAAACATTGAAGTAGTACCATACTTTTTTGCTAGCTCACTGCACAAAGGAGGAAGCACAACAGAGTAGCTGCCCTCTGTACTCACTGCAGATTTAGACTAAGGAACTACTGCAGCTCCAACCTTGACTGTTCACCTTGTCAGCCCCTCCCTGCACTCCCACTGCTGGGAGTCCTAGCACACATATGGTAGGGTGTACTTCCTTCCTTCCTGTAGGCTAGCTGAGCTAGCAAAGTGCCATGGGAACAGCCACATGCTTTCCCACATAAAGGAAAAACTCAAAACAGGCTGAACCCCAAAAGAAGGGATCATTATTCTGAACCAAACACCACACATTTGGGCCCTTTAGCTTGTAGGCCATGATCAGCTAGTAGTCAACTAGTATGAACACTCAAGTGATGTAACCAACGTTAGCATATTTTACTGGAAGACAACTTCTTTCCTTTTAGATGCCTTCTATTTGGCTGCACTAGATCACACCAATATGACAACATATCTAGGGGAAACACCAATTATCTTGCTGGGAACATTAAATAGATTGATTTTTACACATTTTGGATTTTATAGGTTTTACATCTATATGAACCATTTCATAACTACTGTACATAACAAGCTACCATACACAACAGTCTTTATGGGAATGTTCAAATGGCTTTTTAGAAAAAAGGACCACTCGCTGATCATGGTCTACAAGCTGTAATGAAAATGGAAGTCTTGTGAACCTGAAAATTTATGCCCCCCCCCCCATTTACACATCTCTGGGACTTGACTGGGAAATATCAAACTGATGAGACTCTCAGTGGAGGTGGGCTGCTGCCTTTTGAATGCACATAAGGGAAAAGACCTGGCATATGTCTTTAATGTCACTACGGTCCTGTGTGAAAAATAAGCACATTAATTGAATATTCTCCAACTAGTTTAAAAACTTATTAGTGCAGCTATTGACCTACTGTTTGTAGGTTCAACATTGCTGGGCCATTTCAGTTTAGCTCACTTCCACAGTGTTTACAGCTTGTGTGCAGCATTTTCAAGGAACATTTGGTGCTGCATAAGGTTTAAGGTACAAAGCATTGTCATTTTCTTTCATCTTAAATTAACTTTCTGCTACATTAAAATTTAAAACTAAAGTGTAGATAATTTGACATCCTTTAAGAAAATATGGACTGCAACTTTCTCAGAAAGCATAATAGCATATGCATAGCATATATATGCTAATAATATAGCATAATACTGCTAACTGCCCTTTTGGTAAATGCCCCTTAAGAATATCAGCTTTTATTTATGCAAAACATGTGGTCTACATTAATGTTTACCACATAGTTTGAACCTCATGGATTAATACCTATATACTGAAAAATGGAGCAAATTGGGATCAGCTGTCCTCTATGGCAGGACATCAATTCTTTCACTGTGTCCAAAAACAAACAGGTCTGAAGTCTATAAAAAGCTTGGCAAAGCAAGTCAATTAGAGGCCAGGAGCAAACATTTGTCCTAAATCCTGAGCAGCTTGTGCTGCTCCATTACAGACAGCCTGCAGTGGGATCCAGGGGGATGAGGAGTAACACGGACAGAGCAGCATAACACTTTGCGTCAGTCGTGACAGATGGAAAACAAATCATTTGCATTTCCACCTGCACCTCTGCCTCAATAGCTCATTTCTCCTGTCTGTCTTCCAGCTTCACAGCAATCAGGAATTCAGGATCCTCTGTCTCCCTGCAGACACACACTTACATTATACAAATACACAGAGTCACTGTTCGCAGAAATGCAAACGACAGATTATTTTGAGACACTGCAGTAGTTATATACTGCAGAAATCAGTACATTTTAAAGATTCACGACATAAGAATTCTGTGCCGATACCAATATCTCATCATTCCTATACCAGTTGGCTGATACCAGTGCACACATTTATAAAATAAAGAAAAAAAAAACTAGACCTGCTTTGATGAAAAAATAAACTGCATTTTCTGAACCACATTTGGCTAATTCCCTCATCTTTAAATAGGGAATAGTTTAGCTGGCTGTAGATTTTAATGCTACACAAGGGAGGGGAGAGGATTAGGATTTCTTCTATTGTGTCAGCATAGATACACAGAAACTACCATATCAGCAACAGCACAGAAATTTCATATCACGCATCTTTAATATTACGTACAAGGTGACAGGAAATGGTAAAAATCAGCACCAATGAAGCTTTGTATTAGCAAAGCAGTTCGTTCAAGACCACCACCTATGCGCTTACATTCTGCAATGTCTTCTCAATGTTTTAAAGCAAAACACAGTGGAGCTCACAAGCCCCTCCTCCACAGCACTCTCAGCTACACGCATTCCGCCAATCTCTGCACTCTGCACGGATTAAACTAGCATGCATGCCTGCAATGAGCTGCTGGGACACAGGGATTGGACTGTGGGAGCAGCTGCTCTAAAGGCCAGAGCCTGCTAGACTCCCCTGGGGAGAAAGCAATGTGGCTCAGCCTCACTTCCAGACAGAGCAGTTTTGACAGGGGTGAGGTCATTCCTTTGGAATAGAAGATGACTGAGCATTCAGGCCCAGGAAAGAATGACATTTTCTCTTTATAGAATTCAGCTGAATATATGCAGGTCATTTAGGCAGGGCGGTACAGGTAGAGCTCACATTTAGCAGTGCTACTGTTACACAACCACCCCCCCCCCCCACACATACCTTCAGCCCCACCCTCTTCTGCCACCCCCTGAGCTTCTCACAAATGGCCTGTCACTGCACATTCCTGAACAGCTTTTTAGCAGGACATTGGAAGCACTCCCCTGATGAAGAACTGAAGTATTATTGACTCAGATCTGTGGCTGCTGTAATATTCCATCATTTCTGTCCAAGGAAATCAGTTGCACAGGTGAAGGCTGCAGTATTACAATATGGAAAGAGAGGGATGCGCTTGTGAGAGACTATGGTGATCTACATGGCAATGTGGTACCAGGGCCTCTCAGAGAGGTATGCAAATACAATTAGCTATTTTTAGCTATAGAGGTTAGTCTGACAGTCAGCCACTCTCCATCAAACCCACATATAAATTCTCAGATTTTCTTTTTCTGGACTTCTTACCACATTGATCAGTTTGGCTAATATTTCTGAAACAAACTTTGTAAGCCTCCCTTTTAAAAAGTCACTCCGTTTTTCTTGACCATAAAGAAAAACCATCTCCCTTCTCAAGACCATTATTATAAAAGGTTCCATGAAAGCATTTGTGGCTCTGGATATTTTGAATCTTAAAACTTTTATAGGCATATAGCAATTTCTACTCAGAACTCAACACCAGACCTCCTGCCTAATGAAAATTTTGGTATTACTGAACTGATCAATTACTAAAGACAACTACGCAAGATGACATGCAAGACACTGTCCAGCTGTGTGCGAATGTAATAAGCCAGTGAGTGTGAGAAACAAATGATCCTTTACAAATAAAGAAGCGCTACAAGTGATTAAAATAATTGAGAATTACTGGCTTAACATTTATTCAACATATAACGTTAACACAGCTTGTCAAAGTGATACACATTACAGAAGTTACAACTGTAAAGCATTTAATATAGACTTCAGCATGTGAAAAACTGCAACAAAAAACTAATTTGAGACAGTTATTAATAACCGCTTGTGAAACGTGTGGTGGGCAGCCTACCCCAGAAGCACAGGGCATGAGACAGGGTACACTGTGGTACACAGGGCAATAGTCTGCACAGACACAAACACATTTAGAGTAACCAATTCATCTGAAACATGTCTTTGGACTGTGGGAGGAAACCAGAACACAGATGTAACTTACAAAAATGGAGAGAACAAAAACCTGCACAGATGACTGGGGGGGGGGGAAATCAAACCCTTCTTTGAACCCACAGAGCAGGAGCTGTGAAATACCCATTATGCTATTGTGCTGCTAAAGACCAACAGAATAAAATAGCAAAATAAATAGTAGCAACACAAACGATGAGAGGGATGTGGGGAAACAACAAAAAAAACGAGCAAACAAATATGCTTTGTATATGGAATTTTGAAGATTCGGATCTTAAGTCTGGATTTAAAAGTACACAAAACTTATTTTGAACTTAATTCTGAATTAAATTTGAGACCTATTAACATTTTAGAAAAGTGTACTTTTTTGGTCGCACGTCATTGACTATAGAGCTATAAATGACTAGCGTACTTTACACAAGAACATCCAACAGCTGGTCTAATGTTTTTTCTCATCGTACACATGACCCTGAAATCTTGGGAAAATAAATGCTATGTGTACAAGAAATGGGTGCTTTGACATTTTCAGCTTTACCTTTCAATTCCTCCGAAAATGAAGCAGAATGACGTGACACAAAAAGCTTGAGCTGCTCATCCAGATTACAGGCAGTGAGGTCCACATCCCAGGAGCGAATTCCTGTTCAGAATAGAAAAAGAGTGAGTTGCATCAGATATATCCAAATCAAACAGAGAAAACAGCTATTTTAACCACTTACTATAACCCAACAAGAATGGATTGCACAACTTGACCTTAACACATAATTAATAAATTTCAAGTGAGCATAAAAGACCATGAAGAACAGTGTACTAAGTCCAGATTAGTGTAAACTCAGCAGAATGTGGAACAGCTCCACAGACCATGACACAGGCCTTTCTAACTTCCCCGTATGTCTTGCCCCCTCTTCTCCATAGGACATTCATAAACAGTACATCAAGGTACTGTTGGGGTTTGGAGAGTATCCATGTTGGGGATATATTAGTCTCATCAAAGTGATAAGTTCAGTGTGTAAGGGGGTGTGACAGTTATGATTAATGTCAACACCATTAAGCATGAGATGTTCCTCCTCAAGGAAAAGGTAGGCCGTTTTTGCCATCTATGAAGAAAAGCTGCTCCAGCTGAAGGATTTCCAATAGTGCGAGGTCTTTTTCATGAGTGACTGCAATAGGAGTCACAAGACTGACCAATGGCTCGGTAAAACAGTAACAATTAAAGCCTGCAATTTTCTATTTGGTCAACATTCCAGTTGTAACCTATGTCATTAAGTTTTAGGTAGTGAAAGAGGGAGGTGGAATCTTCTGGGTGACAGTACTGCTATAAAAACAATAGTCCACCCTGCTAAGGCCACAATGACAATAGGCTTCATTATAATAAACACGATGTATAGCTCTGAAATGTGCACCCCCCCCCCCCCTTTGATTAAGGTCCCACACTTCGTATAACAGCCTGTGTGGAAGTGCAATTGGGTCAAATTGAACTCACAGGAAACCAGTCACCTGGTTTCCAAGACAAAGAAAGGCAGCGGTTTGCCAGTGACTTCAGTGCATGTTTGAGGGGTATAAACACAGGGAGAATAAGCAAATTCCACACCCCAAACTGGGCTTAAAACTCAAACCAGTAAAAACTGCTCAGGGGCTGTGAGGCTTAACCCACTGTGCCATCGCATACCTCTCCTGTAATATTTGCTCAGTGTAAATACTGGTGAAACACTACTATTTTGACATCTCGCAGGAGGTACTACACAGTTCTAGACTTATGATCAGCTTTGGAATTTAACATTACCTTCTTGTACAGACTAATAATTTCTGATAGAACTAAGGTTAAGTACATACCTCTGGGACAACAAGAGGACATTTGCTTGGAACTGTTTAATTTCTGGACATAATTAGCCACTATAAACTTCCGGCATATACTTTTCCAAAAAATATTACAACAGAAACCTTATTTCTTGGGATTGTTCAGGCAATCTTTATATGACCATGAATCTACCTAAATGCTAGTGCTCCAGAACTTAGTTTTCACATTTCAGATAGACTAGACATATAGATATTTAATACAATATTTGATCTCATGCTAACTGTAAGATGCTTGAATAAAGGCAAGTTCTATGCAAGACTAAGTGCCTGAATAGTCTTTCTCTAAGAGGCAGTGAAAGAGGAAGCAACCTCCAGCATCCCCTTCTGTCTGACTTGGACAAATATAGTCCTGACCTCATTGTCACATGTTTCTTCCACAGCAAACAACAGTTCCACGATAAGACAGTCACACAAACCCCAATAAAACAATGTGCAAGGTCAAAAGTCTACCCATCAAGATATGAGCAGCTTGTTAGTAGCCAAATATTTCTCATTAGACACAAGGCTCTTCATCTTGCTTCCTGTTGCTACTACCTGGCCCTTTACTTGCAAAAAAAAAAATTTTTTAAAAAAAGTGGGTGAACAGTTGCTCTTCCTGTGAAACCTGTGTGTTCATTTGTATCAACAGGTTCTTTTCAGCTTCTGATAAAAGAAAGAATATGAGAAGGATTTTTTCCCCCACTGTGTGTCCAGTGTGCTAAAAAACTGTTTAAAATGAAGCCCAAGTATGACAAAACCAAGGGCTAAAAACTATACAAACTTGTATCCAAAAACTGCTAGTTTTATTGCTGGCCCTTCATCACAAGAAATGAAAAATAAATTTAAAATTTTAAAATTCAGTTTAACTCTAAAAATAAGTCACAAAGAAGCGTATAATTACAGTGAGTTGCCAATTGAATAGGCACAACTATCTGGTAATTTGTTGTGCCTCCTTTGGCCCAAGAACAGCATGAATTCATCTGGGAATGGATTCTACAACATGCTGGATACGTGTCAGGTTCAACAAGAAGTTAGGAAAAAGAAAAAGCAGAAGAGAAGGGGGGGTAAAAAGTATGGAAAACCCAAACATTTGTGAGGTAGTGGATTAACATAGTAAAACAGACAAGAAAAACAGCACTTATTGGAGCACAAGTAGCTGCTGCTTTCTAGTTCATCACCAACTTTTGTAATAAAATGACTGTTGTTGCTGCACATTGAACAAGGCTGTGATCAGGTTTTTCCACCCAAGGATGCTCAACAGGGTTTACAAGTAGGGACTGCACAGGCTATTGAAACAATGGTTCCTTCCTGGAAGCATTCAGTGACAATACATGTTTTGTAACATGGTCTATTATGCTGGAGGTGCAGCCATGAAAGAATAACCCTGGGTGCCCATTTTCAGGTATGCTGTGCCACGTTTTTCAACAGGTAAGAGACCTGAATGTGTACCAGGAACGCAATCCCCACACCACAACCACCAGCCTGTAGTGCTGACACCAAATAGGATGTCTCCATGGATTCATGTTGTTTATGCTAAATTCTGATCCATCTGTCAGCCTCATGTAAAAGAAACCTAAACTGATGTAAACAGGCAACCCCCCCCCCCCCCACTCCTCAATGGTCTAGTTTGGTGATCCCGTGCCCACTGGAGATATGTTCCCTCGGTGCTCACTGACAGCATCAGCACCCAACATGGTCTTCGACTGCTGTTTCCCCATTTGAGGCAAAATCCAATAAGTGGTGCATTCCAAGATGACATTCTGCACACCAGTGTTGAAAGCAGATGCAATTTGCTTGGTCTTGGCCCATCTGTTTGCTTGCATAATTCTCACCACCCTCTTTTGTCCCCTCTAATACACAAGCTGGCTTTGTCCAAAAGATCGCCAATCACTGGTACTTTTTTGTACCATTCTCAGTAAACCCTTGAAACAAACGTGTGGAAAGCCCAGAACAGCAGCCGTTTGGGAGACACTAGACCCGGGCCCGCTTAGTGCCAACAAATTTAACCATGTTCACATGCACAAAGGTCACTAGTTTTGCCCATTCCAATTCTCAACTGAATATTAACTTTGCTGGAAATTATAGCTTGCCACAGAGCGCAGTGAACTGGTGTATGGCTTGGTGGAATGTAGTTTGGGGTGTGGGTGGTGGTGGAGGTGTACCTAGTAAAATAGTACCTGAGTTTGAAGTCCAGGTTTACAAAATATACCTGCACCTCATATGACAGCACTATTTATAGTGCTACTGTTATGTGGTCAACAAAGAACTTAAATATAACAAATTAACACATCAATGGCTGCGTTTCCCCTCCAAATTACTATAGAAATTCTGTACACACCATACTTCAGTCAGTGAAGGGGGAAGAGAATTTAGTATGAAAATATCAGAGTAAATATAATTAGTGCCCCCCTGGTTAGAATAGTACCAAAACACAGTTCAACTATAACAAACTACAGTAAGCACATAAATCAAAGGATTATGCATCACTCGTTGTTGTTTAATGTCATGTTTACAGAAAAGTGCAAAGTTTAACAAAAGTCATCATTAATCACTTTAGTCCAGAGCCTATCCTGGAAGCAGAGGGCACTAGGCTATGACACAAACCCTGGATCGGAGGGCAGTCCATCGCATTGTGACCACACACATCCATATACTCTGGGTAGTTTAGAGTGACCAATCAATGTGAATCACATGTCTTGGGACTGTGAGAGGAAACCCACGCTGATGAGAATATGCAAACTCTACACAGACTGGGCAAGACCGAAACTCACACCACACCAGCCGAGGTGCTGCGAAGCAACGACACTACTTGTGGAGCCCCTATGCTGCCTAAGTTTAATTTCCATTTAAAAAAAAAAAAAAAAAAAAAAAAAAGCATCATTATATTAATGTATAACTTGTCAAATTATGTATAAATTAAAGTCTCTATAAAAGTTAAACAAATTCCTGGGAGGGGGGGATTACAATAACCTGACTGTGGAGGTTGATTCTATGTATTTATAGCAATTTATACAGCAACAGTAAAACGATGTTGAAGTTGTGCTCTCATACAAATCAGGTCAAAATTTTAAATAAAAACAAATTAAAATTACATAAGTCTCTATAACAGTAAAGTATCAGTCTTGGTTATGTTGAAGATATTCTGAAGAGGAAGGCTGTG
Organism: Arapaima gigas; assembly: GCA_900497675.1. Taxonomy (NCBI): domain Eukaryota; kingdom Metazoa; phylum Chordata; class Actinopteri; order Osteoglossiformes; family Osteoglossidae; genus Arapaima; species Arapaima gigas. The sequence goes on along the minus strand of UFQX01000535.1, from coordinate 21,985 downwards.
TTTCATGAAGTGAGAACTGTAACCTACAGTTCTGCATACATTTCAAATTTGCACAGGTTTATTTTTTTTGTTAAATGGACAGAACCTTTTAAGGATCTTTGCTGTATAACAAATTTAAAATATATAAAGTCACAGAGCAATAAAGTAGCATCTGCATAATCAGTGCAGAAAAAAAAGGGGGGGGTCCAGCAAGCCATTTCATCCATACAACACTAAACAGTTTGTGCAAAGTGGCACATAAACCAAAATGATTCTGAAGTATTTTATACTTATACATTGGAGAAAAAAAAAAAAAAAAAAAAAAGCAGAAATGGAATGCCAGACATTCATCTAGTGACTTCCCCATTATTACTGCAACCAGCTGCAGTAAAAACAAATCCCAGCTCAGAAACGAACATTACCCGAAACAGTAATTCTCTTGCAAATCTTTAGAACAAAATTAAAATGCACATTATCTTTCACATTGTATGACTTCCTTGACAGGCCAAAGGGCTTAAATCATGACTCAGAGAGTTAGTGAGGCTTGAACAAGGGCTTAGTGCTCCAGATAAGCCCATTTGCAGCCTTATAGCTGTAGAAGCTTCATAATTCCAAATAGCATGTAGCTCTAGTCATTGTTACCCTGTGAGAACAGACAGGCAATGGGGGCTTCATATTAACAGAGCAGTTTATATGCATCATGTCTGTACAGTATCATAGTCAGCATTAAATCCACATAAATGTGCCTCCAACGTGATTTTAACAGGTTGCTTTTTAGTAATTGATCTTTAGTTAGATAGAAAACTTTATCAAGTCAGCATTTGCTTGTTCCAGAAAAACACATCCGGTAGATTAAAAGAAAGATGACAAGTTCTGACAAGCAAAGCCATTTAACATCTTGTGAATTACAACACAGTGCACCTCACACAAACTTGCAACACATGGTATAGCCTTATCATTCTTCGGGGGGGGGGTTAAATAACCAAAAATCTAAGTTTAAAAAGCAAAGCAACAGTGTGTAAGTTTTCTTCAATTGGTGATGATACTGGTTGTGGATCTGAAGCAGTTTGCTGCATATTCAAATCCTAGGACAGAGCCTTACTGTTCAAATGAGTGACACAGCAAGCAGCGCTGTGACAGACCCTGCTTCACACCCCACTTCCTGCTGCAAGACCCTAGAGCAAGGCCAACCCAGAGCTCATACACTAAACAGCTCTAGAAACAGGTAAATCATTCCTAGTGCAGTTTAGTTTACAAACATAACATAAGTCACCTTGGAGAAAAGTCAAGAATTTTTGATCGTGTAGTTCAGCAGACATCATACACTGTTGTGCTATTCCACATCGGCAGTATTTCAAAAAAGGTCACTCAAGGTTACCATTTTCTACATCCAAGCATGTTTGTGAGCATCCAGCTCATTTTCCTACCATTTTGAGTAGTAACTTACAAGCTCTTGCGAGTCAAAATAAAGATGTCCACACTCTAGTTTGAGGATTTAGCCAAAGACAGAGAATCCAATGAACGATAACGTCCATGTATACAGGAGTCCAAATGAAGTGTACAAAACATCAGCGTGGAAACTCTGAAAAAGTACGTTTGGAACGAACACATAATCACTTTCTTTAAAGCACAGGCCCCGCTCTCTGCACCATGGAAACTGTGACCACTGGTGACGTGCACTTGTGATCAGCTGACTGACTGCAGCACATTCACAGATAAGCACAGTGAGAACTGGTGGGGAGGATGGAGAAGGAACTGATAGACAGAACACATCAGATGGGCAACCAGAAGTATGGAGGAAATTATGCAAAAAGGCACTCCTAGAATGTACTGGCTATCCAGGCATGGATCCTAGCTGAAGCACAAGTGTTTTGACAGCTCCAAAAGCGCTGAGCTTTGGACGCATGCTGAGCGTTGGCAAAGCCAGTTGGGAGCCACACCCAGGGTCACGACAGAGACCACGGAGGCCTTGCCTGCTTTGCCCCACCCTTAAGTACCAGCTGGCATACATTTTTTGGTGACGGCAGGGTATCCGATTCCTAAGAATTCATGAGGACTTTAATTAAATATCAAACTGGACACTTGCTTTAATTTCCACATGCCCAGCTGCATGGTTGCTCATGACTGGGTCAGAAGATACGTCTGCATTCTAATGTGGGCGACAACAGAAAAATTAAACAGACTCGCACACAAGCTCCTATAAAAGGAGATGTTTTTCTTCTCCAGGCCTCTGCTTAAGCCATGCTGAAGTAACAAGGCTGCATTATTTATGCTCTGCAGCACAGACTGGTTGTTTGGAGCTGCCACACAGCTTACAGCTAGAGCTGCTGAGCCATCATTTTGCACATTACCACTTTCAACACAGCCATGTGAGCATAGCTGTCACAGAAAACTTTCAATTCAATTTTAAAACAAAGCACTAATCTCCCCCACAGTTTGTGCAACACGCAGGAGAGACAGCCTTTAAGAAATAGAACCATTTTCAGAAATTTTATTTGAGAATGTCACAATAATTAAAGCGACCCCAATTAATAAACAAAAATAAATAAATAAGACAGCAGACATACACCATCCATGGTGGGCACCCAGGCAAGGAAGGCCGAGAGCATCCAGTCAAGCCTTCCAATAAGATGTTGCAACCAGAAACAGCAAAAAAGTTAACACCCAGCATCTTCCCTAGTTTCCTACACGCAGGCTGCATCTCACAGGACAGACACATGCATCTCTCAGACACAGCTCTCAGCGAGGCAATACATTTCTCTCAAAAAAACACGCTACACATTTTGGGCCATCAAACTACTGCTATCAACTTTGACAGATGTACAGAAAAAGCTATTTAGTAAAGTTCATGACCATGACTGCTGCTAAAGCGTTAAAGCACTGAAAAGCAGAAATGTTACCACAATTGCTTGCACACTATTAATTTTACCAGTAAAACTCACCTACAGATCTTCCGTAAAAATGAATAAACTTGAACAAAGCATATTTAACCTGGATTTAAGATCTTTGTTATATGCATTACTTCCAATTTACTAATTTATTATGACCACGATGGCACACTGATTTGTCTGTCGTATGCAAAACGCTTAGTATGAATCTATTTTAAAAAAAAACCTAAACTAATGGTTACTTTGGTTTAACTGGATGAAGTCACATGACCACTAGACTGCTGATTCTGTGCATCTGAAAAACAACCTGTGTCTACCAGCAGCACTTGTACACTTTTTAAAGGATAAAATTGCTGTAAAGTATTTTTCCCCCCTTCTTTTACACAACTGGTGGAACCTGTTCCACTGCCTAAATTTATGAACTCACACTATTTTGTGTCTAACAGTTGTGAAATTCTTTCCCTTAGAGCAATGCTGTGTGCCCTTCAGCTTAAGTTCTCCTTTGTTGCAGTACATTGAAAACAAATGACCACAGAGGAGTGTTAACCATCTGTTGTCGTTGGCCATTTTACAACTAAAAAAAGACTTGCATTTAAGATGTCTCTAGAACCAAACAAAGGTAGCTGGACAGTATGGGTGACACAGCTGCTGGCTGACAGCTGCCGAGTGGACCAGAGGTACTAGGATGGGTTAATTTCAGCCCCCCCCCCTCCTCCACCACCACCACCACACTGAAGCTCACAGACAAATGCAAACCGATAAAGGAAAGAATGGAACATTCCCAGTTGAAGGCAAAAGTCAACATGTTGACAGAAAAGTAGACAGATTAACCTGGAGAAAGGAGAGACAGAGAAATTTCAGTAAACCGGGGGGGGGGTTTTATCTCATATTCTCAAAATTTCATGCAAATTGTACTGAAGAACTACCTCTGAGGTGGATATAAAATAGCAAAGTGTCAGTTAATGGTAAGAAAGAATGAACTTTGAGATTCTAACATATTTCATTAAAAGAAGCTATTGTTCAATTTCTTTAATGCCATGGAAGGAGAATGATCACTGAAACAAACCCAATAACCCCACATATCATTCTAGCCAAAAAACCCAATTACACCTAAACTAGTACAATAGTGGCACTTCTTCATGCTACATTTTAGTTTCAAGCTTGGTACATTAATTAAAATTCAGTGTGCATTATTCACTGTGTATTCAATCCTCACGATCAGACTCCCAAACTGTCCTTGGTGTTAAAAACAGGATCACAACTAATCCATTTGCAGCTATGCATATGCGAACCTAGCAGTTAAGTATTCATATTTACACATTGCACTTTTTTCGTCTTTTTCTTTACAAGGTTTTAATGATCCCTTATTTAGCTGATAACTTTGGGCAATGTGGCCTGCAATGTTGACAATGAACTTTACAGCGTTGTATCTGTTTGTACGGCAGGGGGGGTCTTACAGAAGCATGCAGTGAAGTGGGACTCCACTCTGTAATATAAACAACAAAATCACACATGCAAGAAGAAAGAAAGAAAACCACAGGGGGGAAACAGCTAAAGCCCTGTACAAACTGCCACCTAGAACTCACTTCGCAGGTCACCAGTGGCCCCTCCTTTTCCCACAAAGCAACAATACACTTTACAGTAAAATCCACTTGTTCTAAAGAACTTTTCATACCTTGTTTCTTGGGTATAAATGGGATCAACCACAGAAATATATATAGTGATGGAAACATTTAAACTAAGCATCAAGGATGTCAACTGATAGCAAAGACAACTGATCATGGTTAGGTCACCATCAAGAGGGATGTATGGGTACAGTTTTAAAAATGACGTTTTCTGCACCCCCCCCCCTAAAAAACAGGCACAACTGCAATTATTCTGCAGTTTACTGATGGGCGTTTTTTGGAGGGGGAGAACAGGAGGAGAGGACTGCCGGCTGCAAGAGGAAACAACCGCATGGTGTCGATGTACAGGTTTCCATCACAAACTGTCTCCACATTTAAAGGCGTTTCCTTGGATACCGACGACAGCGAAGAGCGAAAGGCGGCTCGGTGTGGGAGAAAAAGCGCCACGGTCTGCTCACGTTGAGCTGGGCGCGGCCGCCGTGGGACGAACACACACACACACACACACACACACACACACACACACACACACACACACAAAGAGGCGTGGGCAGGAGCACATTAGGGCAGCATTCGTTCACGCAATGCTAACTACTTAACAAGTTAGCGCTCAGGCTAACAGCGCGAGCAGTTCGCGGCAAGCTGAGCCGAAGTGGCGCACGCGGATACCCCTCCCATTTTCCGCGCGTGACATGTGGCAGCTCTTCGCCGCCTCAAATAAATAAATACATTAAAAAAATAAATAAATAAATAAATAAATAGGCAAGCGACTGTCTGGAAGGCGCACCGTCATTTAGCCTTTACGCGCTGTTGGCCACTTCTGCCGGATCCCAAGCGCCCTGTATCGTATTTGTCCAGAACTGCAGCTTAACATAAAACAAGAGAGGTGAGGCGAAAAGCTGGTTACTGATTCATATGGAGAAACGTGCTATTTACCTCTTTCTATCTCCTCGACCACGTATTCCACCTGGCCGGGGCGACTGTGTTCGCCAACAATGACGAGCAGGGAATATTTATCGCTGCTGAAGCCAGGATGTGAAACACGGACTGTATTTTCTGCCACTTCCATTTCTCCAGACTGCCGTGTCGCCATATTGAAAAGTTTGGTCAGTGATGTTGCAGCCGCGGTTTATAAAAAAAAAGGGCGGGGCGACGGCCGATGGACACGACGCGCGACCAATGAAATGCTGGAAAATCCAAAGTTACACGTACGTTCAAAATGGTCATTTACGAACTTAGAAGAAAAAGAATATTGACAACGGGATGAATTTCGACGACTTGGATTCAGTTGTTTTCGCTTCATTTCAAGTGTTTTTGTTGATTTCTATTTGACCACATTTGCGCTTCAGATTACAGTTATGTTGACTGGATTGGCTTTAACCCTTCACTGGAAAGGGGGTTTCGCTCCTTTTTTCTAACAGTTATATTTCATACGTTGTGTTTTAGACAGTAATACATACGTCTTTTCATATTTTAATACGCCTCAGGAGGAAAAGTTGTAGAATCACATTTTTATAATTGTTGTTATGTATCCCAAGTTGATAAACATCAATAAAAAAAGCATACACACGTGGATACCCGTCTGTCACATCGCCAGCCTAGAAGTAAATCCATAAGTGCGTTGAATTAAAACTTTATTCTATTTATCTTTTGTTCTCCATTAAATGTTTTAACTCTTACGTGCGGGGTGGAAATGCCGTGCTTTCAAACTAGAGGATTCGAAACGCCCCTTAGTGGAGGCTTCTGGCGCCCGAGGGGCTGCGGATGGAAAAACCTGGACGGAACAACATAACGACAGAATGTACAAACCTTCCACGATTATACGGTTAACTTAATTTCCATAATAATCAACAAAATCAACAAGTTAATTTTACAACTTACTTGCAGGTATCGGCAGGTACAATTCACTAATTCTTTGTTTCAGCTCTTAAAATGAATTCGATCAGGGCAGGTCGGCTGTGTTCTTCAGCTTTTTCAGTTTTTCTTCTCAGTGTTTAATTCAACCCTAAATTAAAAGAGCTTCATTTGCGTAAGTTATCCTGTGTTGGGAAGGGACTGCATTAAAACGCAGAAAAGGAACAGTGCAGTTTTAACAATGCATCATCAAAGCAAAAATATGTTCATTAATCGCCTTTCTGTTATTACGACACATTTATTCGTTTTCCTTCAACGCGACGTACGTACCGCGATTACCGCAGTTTCTTCCACATTTCTATACATTTTTATCACGTGACAGATGTGATTTTTTTTTTTTCCCCCTTTAGTCCCAGAATAGTTTTTAATATATTGCTGAGGCAGCTGGGGGGTCAGATATACACCTTGCACTTTATTTCGGTATGTAAATCAGTTAATCGTGACTCTTCACCTGATGTCTCTGTCCAAGGCGCCTTATAGTGTTGCAGGGTTTTATTTACGCATTCATAAAATGGGTGACGTCAGACGAGTGACGTCACAAAGGTACTCCGGCAGCAGCAGGAGCAGTTCGAAGCAGGATTCTAACCTCTGCAGCATCCAGTGCTGCCTCAGTGGGATTATACATTCATTTTTTATATTTCTGGAATCTGCAGTCCGTGCCACTCTTTAACATATTTCACTAGCGATCACTGCCCATTTTCTGAATGCAGGGTTGGCTGAGAAGAATCGGCAATTTTTCAGATACAGTGATTTCATGGTTGTCCAACAGAGGCGACTGAGGCTGTGTGAAGATCACTTCCACATTCTTGGTTTTTGACCAAACTACCTGTATGATGCTCATTTCCACACAATTTCCACTGTATAAAAATGTAAAAATGAACCATTTTTGTTTTACCAGCACAGTCCATATTTACCTTTTCTGAGAGTTAGGCCTCTTCTAATAAAGTATATATCCCGATGACTGGAAATTATTTCATACAGCAGGTTTATGGAAACTAGTGTATGAAGTTAAATAGAAAGATAAAAGTGCACATAGATACAGCAGATACAGAAATTTTAATGAAACTACTTTTATCTGCATCCAAATGTTTTCCCGTTTAAACTTAAAATGGTTGGTTTTTAAACGTTACATATTATACAAATAATGCCCTTAGAATCTCTGCCAAATTGGATTTTTTGAATGATATTTCTTCCATTGTAATACACCCACCAGTTCTTTAATTAGAAAAGAGCTTTTTCAGAAATTCTTACATTTTAGATACAGACTAACCTCACCGAGACCTTACACAACACTATCAAATTACTACTAAATGGGTTGAAAGGAAAAAGAATAAAAATTAAACATTTTAACAGACATTCGGAAGGCAGTATGGATCTGAGTCAGACGTGACCTAAAGCAATACATCAGACGTCACTTTTGAAACTGCACAGAAATACTTAGAAAATAAAGATTTCCATAGCGCTAAAAGTCAAGATAACATTTTAACCCCCCCCACTTTAAGTTCAAAGATCGCCTTTCTCTGAAACTGGCTTCCAGTGGTTATAAAACACAGCTTAGGTTCTTGCTATGCGTTTTACTTCAGTTACTTTTAACATCAGCAGAAAGGAAAAGTAAAGCAACAGCAATGCAATACTTTGATGGTGTTAGAGAGGATGGAAAAAGACTCCGTCGCCACTTTCTCTCCCTACAAGCACTTGAGGATGGAGTAGTTGCACGAGGTCCCCCGCGGACAGTCACAGAGCTTCCCAATGCGGGCACCCTTGCGAATGGCGCACTGCTCGCCGGCGTCGCACTGCACGGGCGGCAACAGACAGTTAGACCTCGACCGCCTTGTTTCTCAGCTGCAAGTTGTTCAAACATCAAGCTGCACGCAACTTCTTACTCTACTTCTCATCAAGAACTTACCGATGGAACCCAGCCTAACTTCTTCTCGGCTGAAGGCACTCGCTTGTTCTTCAGTTTCTCCAGAACTTCTTGCAAAGCTTCAATCTAGGAGAAAAGTGTTCTGTTTAAAATATTTGCTCAAAATATTTGAAAGCACAGAGAGATGTGGACCAGTCCATCACTTGGGACGGGCCTGAAAAAAGCTGCTGGAAATAAAAGTGAGCCCACAGCAGCCACCGCAACCCAGAAATGCCTACCAGCTCTTTCTCCTCCTGGGTCTTGACAGGGTTCTCCGGGGACCGAGGTTCCAGAGAGTCATCCCCACCGGCCAGGAGCAGGAGCATGGAGCAGGACACGCCTAGCAGGAGCAGCCGGCCGCTGGCCATGGTGCTGACACTACAGCTGTGCTGGGGGGCTGTCCGCTCCACCCTCAGGAGCGTGTCCCCTCTGCGTCCCCCGCTGCCCTTTATAGCTGCCGCTCACATCAGCGCTTGCAATATTCATAACATTGCTGAGATCACATGGAGACTTTGCACATCACCTCGAACCCAGGGGACCCCTCAAGCCCCCCAAACATACATCTTGGGGTTTGAATGTGGGATAACTGATTAATCACAATGTTTGTAGATGTGTCATTTTCAAGAGTTTTCTAATTTTAACTTTTCATTAAAACTTTTGGATTGAAAACTACAAACAATCTAAATATTTCAGCATGGTCTTCAGCCATTTCAAAATTTTATATGATGCATTACTGCAGAAAGCGATTTTGAAATCTTCGATTCAAACACTTTTTGAATTTTAAATTCTAGGAAAGTGTGTTAAATAATAAAAAACTAAATAAAATTTTTTTAAAAAGCAGAAATTATATTTCAACATTTTCCCCCAAACTCGGATCTCAAAATGAACTTTGGCAAGTGGGGAAGAACAGGTTTGCACATGATGCTGATACACATCTTCCTACCGCACTTTCTGTATGTTTCAATACAAAACATTCTGCACTATGTTTATGTCATTATATATCCATACATGTACTGTTTTTGCATCCAGAAAAAAAGATATAAACAGTGGAATTTCATGAACATTGTGTGTGTAACGAAGAATATCAGGAAAACGCACTTAAGCGTTTCAGCGTTTCACCTAAAATACCAAGTTGTCACTGAAGACACTTCAAGGACCTTCTCCCCACCTTCCAGTACAGGACAGGACATCTATCCCACTGATCAGTTAGTTGCACTGAGAATTCCCGAAAAGAACACTTTCAAAAATAATCCGTTGTTACTATGGCAACACCAGCACTCCTTCCCAATTACACAGACTGATTTATACAGGTTGAACCTCCAACCTGTCCCCTCCCATCTTGTGTGTATTTGACCCTAATGTCGCCCAGCAGGATGTTCCAATCTGCAAACTGTACCCTGGCTGGCATTTGCGTCATTCAGCGTCAATCGAGTGATGAAAGACATAACCCATCAGTCTGCTGCCTACTGAGGCCATCACTCCTAATGCAACAATTTTTTTAAACCTCTTGGCATTCAAAATACATCTGCAGTGATAACACAGAATAACAGCACAACTGTTTCAAGATCAATTGTCATGAAACCCACAAGCCAATATCTTAATGCAGACCAGCTCACTTTCAGGCAGCTACCTCTCTTTCAGACTAAAGCCCATTTGCTCTACATGTGCTAATAATTATTTGGCAAGTCCAATATTGACAGTGGTCACGTCAGAACAAGAGGGCAGGATGAGGAAGAGAATCGGAGAGTCCAACGTACAGAATGACTCAGCTTGTACACAGAACAATTCCCATTTTCACACTCAGGTGAAAATTACCCCTGAAAATTACATTTTTGTCAAATAGAAAATATTAAAACAAAATGAAGAACCTACATACTTACCTCAATAGTTAAGTGACCAGACACTAACTCATAACCAATTTGTTTTAATATTTTTACAATTTACTTTACAATTCATTACCATACACTAACATTTTGAGCCTTTTTTGTTTTCAATCAAAATGCTAACATGGGAGATAATATATTTTCAATCCATTTCACAAATAACTGCACCAAAATGTAAGTTGAGTAGTTCTTTATACGAAGCAAATGTACTGATAAATGTTTACTTCTCTCTCAACCACCACCTGTTTCATGTCCTTCTGACTTCAGACACCAATGAAAAAAAAAAAAAGAGATTCCACATCCCACCTAGTGCTGCTCCAAATTCTTTTCATTAATGTACGATTTCTCCTTATGCCACTAACCGCCTGTCCCTGTAAAGCACAACACCGCTGGGCCAGCTGAAAGTAAAAACAAGGGCAAAACATCAGTTAACCATGTGCCAGTATCAGTATTTGCCAATTGCTCACTTTGGAAAACATTTTTAAAATAAGAATCAAATAGCACAACAATGAACCAAATCGCTGATGAAAAACTACCTTTCTTAGGTTTTGCAGTTTCCACGTTTGTAGCTGGTTTTGCGTTTTTCTTCCACTCTCTCATTTCCACTTTTGGTTTGCCGACTAGCCTGGCAAGCAGAGAGGATCAGCACAGATATTAACAAAAAGGAGGCACTGTAGTGAACGTGGCTGTAGGGATGCGAATATACTTCCTAACCATGTAGTAGCCAGTGTGGTAGCCACAGAGGTACCAGGAGAGCAGCAAGCTGGAGAGATCAGCCACGTCTGAGTCCACCACATTGCTGCCCTCGAGTGCCCTGTTTCGTGGTGGTAAGACAGAAGGGGGTGGAGGGAATGACAGATACCGCTGGAAAAGAAAATAAGGATCGAAATTCTAACAAGATTCTCAGAACACTCATTGACTGCCATGGATGCATGAGAATAACAATCCCTGCCCACTTTATATAAAAAAGGGGGGGGGGGGACACCACTACAACAGAATCTCACTTCAAATCTTTACCTAAATAAATTCTTTTAGTGATAAAGAACCTCTTTGCATCACTGACAGCACTATCCACACTGGAGTCCTTTCAAACATCATAAGCTACAATCATTGTTATGACACCTCATCGAAATGAAGCTGTAAGACGTGTTCATTAATGCCGATATACTTGGGTAAATTTTGAAAAATCTCACTGTTTTGCAATTAGTACCCATGTGCCGACTTAATACTCGTTTCGTCGGTACGTCTGGACTTTCTGCATTTGTTGATCAGTGTGAGAACTCCGAGTTTGTCGGACGGTGTGTAACTGCTTCGAAGAGTGAGTCTCAGGAGGCGGCAGCCATACCGGAGGCATGCAGAACGGCGGCTGAGCTCCTTCCTTTGTGACCCCCTTCTTGCTCCTCTGCTTTTTCTGCTTATCACAGCAGTCACAGCTTTGACCTTCCCCTGTATCCTGTCACCGCCACACACAGACCAACACACTTTTACTAACAAAGAAGCTCAAACAAATCCTACACACCTACTTGTCATCTACAGTCTACAGGAGGAGTTCCATGCAAGAGCTCACATTGATGCAAACACTAAAGAGACTGTCATTGTAAACCACAAATATTCATACCCTATTCATTCCACTCATTTTCAAAGGGACACATCTCACAACTTACCACAGCGATAGATGATATTTACCTGGTTTCATCACTTTGAAGCATTTATTAATAGTATCAGCCAATCAGTTGCTGGAACTGATACTGAACCCTGTAGCTACTGCACTCAGTCTAATGTGGCTTGAATCATTAAAACATTTATTTAACAACTCAATCAAACAAAATAACAGCATACACAAGAACTATACCAAGGTCACACCTACATATCCCTGCTGAAACTGAGTAATTGGAAATTTTGGCATCATTTTGACTGGGTCACATCCTTTAAGTCCAACGTACACCTTCTGTGTAAGAGATGTTTCCTCAATGCAATATAAGGATATTTCTTCTGTTCAAAACACAGAAAGCTGCAGTTGTGCGCAGGATACCTGACCGCTGCAATGCCTCACTGTCAGGGAAGCCAGACACCACTATGGATAATGTATCCTGAAATGTGCAAGTAGAAATATCAAAAACCTGAAAGCATGATCACATTACTCCACTTCTTATGGCCCTGCGTTGGCTCCCACTAAAGATCAAGATAGACTTTAAAATCTTTTTGCAGCTGGAAAACCCTGAGCTGCGTACATCTTTGGCTCGAGGGAGTGTATTGAGGCAAAATATGTTAAGATGGGGAGGAACAATCCTCTTGCTTACATCAGAGCAGCTCAAAAGAGAGGTAGCGGAGAAGTCTTCTTTACTAGCCAGTATCTTCTGCTTCTCCATCTTCATCCAATCTGAGCTGCTGCTGCTGTCCGGGTCCCATCGCCAGGCCTTGCCAGAGGAGACAGACTACACAGCACCATCCAGTGCTTAATCAGAGTACAAATTCTTGAATGATTCAAAAGAGCAGAGCAAGGAAGCTATAAGAAGGCAAGGAAGGTATAAACATATGATCTAGTGGTGTCACCTGTTTGTTAAACACAATGGATGTTCCAGTTGCCTCTGTTAAAGTGTTAACATCAGGCTCCTGCTGTTCTGGGTGTAGCAAGGCACTCAACTCAAGCTCCTCCTCATTTCCGTGGGCATCAAACAACACCCGACCTCTCTGGCCTTCTACCGATACCAGCACTGCCGGGTAGATCAATCCATCACCTGACCATACAGCTCGGCACCGAGCACCCAGCCTCCACTGCACATGAGGAGAGATACCCTTAGAAGTCATTTTCTCCTTCCTGGAGCCTTTCATAACCAGAAAATTGTATAATATACAACAAGGCCAATATAAGGAGACTAATGAGTTAAGAAAATCGATTTCAACCACTGCAGGTCCTCTATGTGGATACAGAGACCAAGCAGAAGTATAACATGTCCTTGTTCATAACACAAAAATGTATAGACTGACAAGGCAGGGTGAGTGCCCACAGCCCCTTTAAGAAAACAGTTTTAATTTTATAAAAAAACAAAAAAAGGTAAAATGAACACTATTTTAGGAATTAATTTAGACAGCAACATAAAGCCTGAAGAGTTTTTTTGTGCTGTAAATTATTCTTTATGATAATTACAAGGGCATAAAACACAGTGAAAGGGAAGTTTAAAATAGAGAAGCAGGATGATTGTGTAAAAAAATAAACACAAAGAGGACCCCCCCCCCCCAATAGCATTAGCAACACATAAGCACCAGGTTTAGTTCATTTCTTAATGTTCACCAAAATCGGTTTTATATTTTCTGATTTATTCTTTTATCTACATTTTTTTCAGGGGGGAAGCAATTAAATATAATTAATCACACTATTAAACGTATTGTTTCCTCCCCTCCACTCCTTTTTAGCCCCCCCCCCCTTCAACTTTATACGTTTAACTGTTTGTGTTTTCAATAGACTGTTACTTATACCACTTGACAGGGTTTATCCAACTTGCTTCACACCTCCTTTGACTTTTTACAGCAATTAAAGGTTCTACATTGGGCCACTAACACAGCCATGGAGCTAAATAACCTGAACGGCATGTGATGTAAGAGTCTCATTCAGGCAGCTCACCTGCTGGTTGTCTGAAGGCTGCTCCACCACTTCAGGCAATAATTCAGACAGATACAGCTCCTCTTCATTTCCATAGCCATCAAATTTCACCCGGCAGCGCTGTGTCTTTATCCAGACCACCACTGCGGGGTACAGCAGCCCATCCTCTGACCACTTGGCAAGACACTGTGAGCCCACTGTCCACTTTTGCTGCAATGAAGCAACTTTTACATGTATCACTGCTATGGGTACAATAGAAATGTAGTATTTTATGGGAAAAATAGCTACATTTTAATACAGCTGTAAAAAAAATAATTCATTTCAGGAACAAACAAAACATGACAACCTATGAGCTGAGGTCTGAATGGCCCACCTCAAAGCAACAAAATATATGCATTGTACACAGAGCAATACCTTATGTCCGTACCTGTGGCACCAGTAAGTGATCATCAAGTTGTTCCTCATCGTCCTTGACCTGCAAAAACTCTTCTGTCGGTTTAGGCTTGTCTGCACTTCTGGTGCCCTGAAAGAAAAGGAGTTCCTCTCAAATTCAGGCAGCTAAAATGGCTGATCAGTGCCAGCAGCCCACCATTAGTAAAAGCTGTCTCTCTTTACATTTTTTTACGCGTAATTTTGGAATTGTTGTGCCTGGCAATCTGCACTTCCAGGTCCAAAGTAGTGACATTATGCACTTCTTCTATTTTCAGAACAGAATATGTTGTATGTGCAGTTGTGGTCAACATCACTGGCACCCTTGCATTTTAGGTATGTTATACATCATCTTCAAAAATGATTGGAAATATACCAACTTGTGATCATCTTAATATTTTAACCGAGATGTCTGTTCAACTTCCATGTAGTTTTTTCCCCCCCTCCGAAGCAAAAGAAAAATTGACCTGGACAACATGAAGGACACCTTCTCTAAAACATGGTTGCACAACCCTTGGCAATGATGACACCTCCAAACATTTCTTGCAGCATTTTAAATGGCTCTGCTGGCAATTTCTCCTGCTGATCTGCAATTTGTTGTCATTCTTGAATTTTTGCACTCCAGATGGCTCCAGGGCAGCTTTAAGCTCTTTAGATGTTTTACCGTGGCTTTTTTTTTTTTTAAACACCCCTAACACAACAGTTCACACCTTCACACCAACCTTCAAAGATTTCTTGCATCAATTTTCTTCTTCCCACCATGTCCCAGAAGGTTCTTGACTGTTTCATGAGCAACAAATTTCGCAATAACATTGTCAACTGTGGAAACAGGGATGCTGAGGTCTTTGGAGATGGCCTTGTTCCCTTTTGAATTTGTATGCTTGATAATAGTTTTCCTGATGGTCTCTGCCAGCTCTCTTGTCTTCACCATTATCAAAAAGGAACAGGGGATGAAAAGGACCTTTTTTAAGCATTCAAGCCACCATTCAGCGGTTAATCGGTTTTTAAATCAGTGATTCATTCGTGTCGTGTGACTGCAGGCCATTTACCGCATTTCAATGCAATGAGAATCTAGTTCTTCCAATCACAGTTGAATTGTTTAAAAGGACGGCGATTGAGTCAGGGCAACTTTCTGGTTTTCATACCGTTTTCACACGTCCTTTGTAATTGTTGTTTTATCCTGAGCTGTTCTGTGTCAACCAAATGAATGGATATCAGCCAGAGCTCATTCGCTGCCCACTTTTTGTGTTTAAAATGCAAATGTGGCCTTTAAGTCGATCAGAGGTGTAGATATTATTCCACTTAAAAAAAACCTGATGATGAAACCTGAAATTATGACAGAAAATTCATTGACATTGTCACCACACAAAAAAAACTTAAGGGGGGTCATTACAAATGACAAAAGGAGAAACTGCATTTGCAAATGCTAAATAAATTATTATTTTTATTTGGACAAAAGATACTGAAAGAACACTTAACATCATAAGAGTGTTATTTATTCTGGACGTGACTTCTTTTAGTTTTATGTTTTCCACTGCGTTTCAAACGCAGGAAGGACTCAACCCAAAGACAGACGTCTCCTTTGCTGAGATCGAAAACCTTCATATTCTCCAAATTTATGCAACTTTTAAATGTGTCCCAGCGACACTCGGCGTTACCTGGAGAGATTTCAGCGCCTTTTCATACGCTGTCACCAAGGCGGCGTCGTCGTCTGCCACAGTCCCCTGGGTCACACGACATGTAATGGCTGTCAGGGCAAACTTGTTCGCCACATAAACGAGTCTTACTAAAGCTGCACCCCCCACGGTTGCTCATGAACCAGCTGGACATGTGACACCAGCGAAAACACCGATCGTTTCAAACTCACTTCTCTCTCAACGCTTCGATAAACAATGTCGCCGTGGCATTGAGCCATAGCCGTGGTCCGAACAGCGGCACGCGACGCTCCTCACAGCATCCTAAATTCCCGCGAGCGTCGCAGGCGACACGTGACTAGAGGGTCCTTCGTCTTCCGGTGGCGAACTCGCTCTGCTAATGCAAAATGTCGCCCCCTATCGGCGAGGAGACTCTTCCCTCGAGCAGAGGCAGCTCGAGCGCGGCCGGAAACCGACTCGATCCTAAAACCACCCCAGTTCACTCCCACCTTTGTTTGTGTTTATCTAACGGTCGCGCTGGTCCGAATTCTTTAAATAAATAAATAACATCCCACAACATAAACGGCAACAAACAAAGAACTGGCGACGTATCACTATACACCATCCTTACAAACCATCGCCCCTTTTTAAACCAAATACAGATCCTCTCAAATTAATCTGATGCTAAATATCATTTTGTCGAACACTTTTCTTTCTCTTCTTCTTCTGTTCGTCACTTTACATACCTACAAACTAATGTTTTTAACACACTTGCTAATTTATAACGTCTTCCTATAGATTCAACAACCTGGTTAAAATGCACGTCCCCCATATTATAAAGTACTGCATACATAATTTTAAAAAGAGATTTTTTTTAAATTTGCACTGGCAAAAAAATGTAATATATATATGTTTAATTTATATATATATATATGTGTGTGTGTGTGTGTATATATATATACACACACACACACACACACACACATCACTGCCACTCAACCGTTCCACCCTTCCCTCCCCACGGTCATTTTACTCAGTCTGCGTGATGTTTTCTGGTCTTTTCTAATAGATCCACGTAAACTGTTCTGAGTTCCACTGTGAACTTGCGAATATTAATTCTTTACATGAATTTTTTTATATTTTACAGTTATAGTTATCCTACGTGATTCTGGACTGAGAGAAATGCATTTTGTGAGATTCCTCCAATTTAAAGTGAGATCTTCCAAGAAACAGCTGATACGTAAAAGGTTTTGTATTTGCTTTATCGAGTTCTCACTGATTCAAATGTGGTTTGTTTCTATTGTGATGAATGTCATTTTTTCTTACGGCTAATACATTTTAGAAAAAAAGAAATCGTCTGTGGCACGAATGGGGTTTTAAACATGCGGACAAAGAAACACCACAAAACAGGAGTCCGGGCCAAATTCCAATGTTCTGTTAAGACTTCGGAATATCAGGGGGTCTAAAAAAGCAGCATTGAATTAGAAAAAAGTTCTATACTGACAAAGAAAGTGATGCAAACAATTAAAATCACTGCGACTTGTCATGACTGGATTTGAGGGTATTCTTCTTTGTTTGTTTCACAAGGGCTCGTGCCGGGTGTTAAATGTCTCATGTGTGTCGGGTGTGAAACGTCCTTTTCCCCGAATGAACGTTTACACCAGAGTGAAGTGGATCTGCGGGGGGTCACGTTCTTCGCATGTATCGGTAACATCACACAGACCAGATCACTCAGCAACGTGCAAGAACATGTTACCACTGAAACATGGAACATCTCATGCAACAGCATCGGCCGGCATGTGGAAAAAGTTAACATGAGTTGAACACTTGCACTAAAACTTCAGTGAATTCTTGTTGAATTAAAAACACAGATTGATGTCACAGCAGAAAATGAAGCACAATAAACAGGACAGGTGTAAATTATATCGTCCTGCTCAGGTATAACTCTGTAAGTGTTGTGAACACAGTAATACCTTAAATCCACACCTGTGTCACCAGTAAGTGATCCCCTGAAAAGTCCCCGCATGCAGTGTGGTGTCGGTGGGTAAGTTATACTTACCTGACAACCAGTGACTATTTTTTGTCACGGATGCAGCCTACATGCCCGCATTAAATGCTTGTTGGGTTCAGGTACCAACAGACATCACCTTTTTCCTATAACTGTGAAAAACCGTGTCTAAACCTCGGGTGAGAATCTGATAGCTGCGTGAAGCTGCCCCCCTACAAACGGCACAAACAAAAAATAATAATAATACTAGGCTGTACTTCCTCATGGGAGAGTGAACATTGAGGACAGCAAGACCGAGCAAACTGGGCTAAATGAGCTAATAATTTCTTCTAATTAAAATACATTAAATTATTAAGCAGTATTAATTAGACCCGCTGCAGCAAAACTGTCCTCTGCTGCCCGAGTGACGTCACGAGTCCACTTAAACCAAGCGAGAAACCATAAGTAACATTAAAAACTGAATATGTTCCACGTTTTTATACAAAATTAAATTACACGTCATTCGCTGGAACCAGGCGAGTCTCCTGCACTGTTTCCAGTTTGAACAGGAATTGTAGGAGGCTACAGAGATGGCGAGAATTTAAAAAGAATAAATAGTAGAGAAAAAAACATGAAAATAAAAGATAAATAGTAAAATACATTTAGTCGTTTGTTTGTTTGTTTGTTTTTTTATTCGGATAAATGTTGGGACCTCTGTAGCCCTGAGGCCCAGTTTAGCTCAATTTTAAGTCCGGTTCTGCTTTTTTATGTAATAATATTTAAATATCCTGCCGTTGCTCGTGGGACGAACTGCAGTGATTCTAGGAACCCGCAAAAGGTTTTATTTATTTTATTTAAAGGGAGCTGAGCAATATTTTCTGTCTGGCTCTATTTCTGTCTGAAATCATACAACTGAAAAAAACTTGTATTGTACTTTATTTCTTAAATCGCGGTGTCTTTTTTCCGTCTGGCACGCGATGCCTCCAAAGCCGTCAACTATTAATCCCTCATAAATTAAACCGTAACGGGTGAAAAAACAACGAAACAACCAGCGCTTCACGGCAGAGGCAAAGTTTGTCTGTTAGGGCTGCACCACAAAGGTGCTGCTTCCTGTACTCAGAAACCAGTTACATGTTCAGCAATGATGACAACATGTCATTTCATCGACGAGTCTTCACCACAGTCCTCCAGCCTGTCTTCACACCACTGACCTGACTCTGGCCCTCAAATTCAAATACTATCAAACAGTGAGAAACCGCAGAAGTAGACTACGTGCTGTGTCTGTTGCGATATTAAGAGGAGGCGCAACGAAGCACGGGTGGGATTTTGGGTACTGAAAAAGTATGGCTATAAGCAAAGTGAATACAAGTGCAGGTTTCACAGGTTCTAACCATTTCCTAGGATTAGAAAAGGATTGGAAAAGAATAACTAGTAACGGCAAAATCATAGAAATAAAGATAACTAGTAAGATTAATGCATCATTTGTTTATTCGGATAAATGTTGTAAACCTACAGAGTGATGTAACCTGTAAATCCAAATTACACTAGTGCGGGTCTGGATGTTGGCCGCTTGTGGGACGAGCCGCGGGGACCAATAAGCAATTTGGACAGGTGTGAAAGCCACGCCCACGACGAAACCGAACATATTACACTATCAATGGGTAAGTATCAGTACTTTATATATGGCCTTATTCCGAGGGTCCCGTCGGCCTTCAGCGTCGCCCAAGGCATCATTTCTGCGCTGCTGATCCAGGTTCACCGCAGCGCACTAAGTATGACCGACTGCAGGTGAGGAGCCAATTCTGCGGGATTTTACTTCACTTCTTTACTTTTTCAGCTTTGCCTGCACGTGCGATGCTGCGGTGAGAGTTCGGAGCTCTTTGCGCTTTTAATGCAGTCGCTAAAAGAATATGCGGGTTTGTTTGTGTTTTTTTTTGGTTTGTTTTTTTTTCCCAGGACGGAGAAGTTGGGTGAAGCGGTGGAGAAGCTGCTGGTCGCGGCCCAGCGCCAGGGTTGCCTCACCTTGGGGGTTTACGAAGCAGCCGAGCTGATGAACCTGTAAGTATTTTTCACTTTATTGGTGAACACATGAAAACAAAAAACAACAACAACCCAGGGGCAGCAGTAACTCTAGTGTCCCGTTAAAGTGAGCGCAGGTCAATGTTGTGAAGGTGTGGAAGGGTTTCCAGCTCACGTGGCCTCGCGCTCCACTCCCCAGCGACCCGGACTGTGCGGTGCTCACAGAAGACCGGTGCCTGCTCCTCCTGCTCCTGCTGTAGCGCGACGTCTAGGTGAACACTCTCCTCCAGGCCTTCTGCTGGGACAACTACATCCACCTGCTGCGCGTCTCAGGCCTGGGGCGCCTGGCACAAGTCCTCGGTGAGCCGAGCACCTCCTCCAGCAACGCCAACGAGCCCCGCGATCTGCACTGCATCCTGGTCACGGTAAGCCGCAGCGCTACGGCAATTTTCCCACTTATTCAAAAATAAGCCCCCCGCCCTGCACCGATGTACTTGCTAAGCGTTGTAACACCGGGTCCCCCTGGTTTCTTGTTCCGCAGGAGCCCCCCGCGGACTCGGAGAAATGGCCCGGTCTGACAGAGGTGAGCAGCTACTGCCAAGAAGGTCGCCGCCGAAACCAGTGGGCTCCGTTTCTGGCGCTGCGGGAGCGCTGAACCAACTCGTCTTGCGGGGAAGAAGTGCCGTCGTTCCGGGGGGATGGGGGATTGTCGCGCCAGACAGTGTGACAAGTGGCCGTAGCAGAGTGTCGATGTGACCGAAGGGTTCGGCGGCGCCGCGGTGACCCGGGATGCCACCTTTTCATCGCTTTTGACCGAATGTTTCGAAATAACGTGACGCGCGTCGCACAAATTACCCAAAAGTATTTCTTTTTTAAACTGTTGTTGTCGAAAAACCTTTTTTTAAATCTTAGTCGCAATATTATTAGCGATATTAAGACATCAAATTTAGGCTAATTTTACCTCAATAGTCAGTCGTTACATTTGTAAAATATAAAGATGATGCATCTCGGGGATTCAGACATTTTGTGTTTCCTGGGCAGATACTACATATGTCAAAAATCCTGGTTTTTACGTGGAAAGCAGAAATAAAGCTAAGTCCGGCGAGACTGTAGACAAAGTGAATGTTTAGACATTAACTGGTTTAGGTGCTGCTGTATTTTTTAGTTAGTTCTGTGTTAATAAGCGGACGACAAAGAAACACGCGGTTTGGCGTAATTATTTCAGGAATTTCAGCAAGTGCGCCGAAAAGAAGCATTCTTTTATTCTAAGATCAAAATCACAAGTGCTGTGTTGGGCTTTCGGCTCTGCACTCAAGAAAAAACTTTCAAAATTGAGACGAGTCGACACATAATAAATTGCTTGAAACTTGATTGTTCTAAAAATGCTAAAAAAAAAAAAAAACAAAAAAGTTCACTTTAAATATTTTCTGAATTGTCTTAAATTCCCCATGAGTCTAAAACGGCAGCCCCATCCCATGCAAACTGGCACAAATGGGGAACGAAACAAATACTTCCTTAATACCATGAGTTTAAAAAATATAAGCATTATATATTATATATATAATATTATTTTTCCCGGGATATGACGTCACTTACCCCCCTTCAAGGCGGTAAGGGGTCTTTTTACTGCTGCTTTTGAGCTCTTTTCTGCCGGTTAAACGCTGCTGTATCTTTCATATTTATGACTGTCTTCATGGCATGTGACGTCACCCCCCCGTCCCGTTTAAACACTTTCTCATATTTTCTGAGGCATTCATTATAATTATAATTATTATTGTTATTTTTATTGTTACTACTACAGTCACCGGACTGTCTGCTGGTTTTCCCTCTCAGATCCATTTCCAGGGGGCTGTTAAAACGTATTACTGTCAGCCGGTGGACTGAGTCACCTGCCGGTGGAATACATTTTTTTCAAGTTTGTTTTATGCTTTTGCTTTGACTTGATTCGCTATATGTAAAAAAACCCACACTAGTTACATTTGCACGAGACACATATAACATTACACTACAGATACATTTAGCATTTTTAAAACAGAGTTTAATGTCGCAAGTATTTCAACACGAAGAAAAGCCGCGTGAACGACTTTAAGGACTTTATTAATGCGGTTTGGCGCACAAAGAAA
>UFQX01000534.1:395070-498192 GCA_900497675.1 Arapaima gigas | reverse complement strand
TGTACGTACTGTTATACACACTAGGTAAGTGGGCGGGTGCCAACCCCTGCATTTTCTGTGTTAATTTAGACTAGCGTAGTTAGGTAGATATTTATTTTTGTTCACTACGTTAGANGGGTGCCAACCCCTGCATTTTCTGTGTTAATTTAGACTAGCGTAGTTAGGTAGATATTTATTTTTGTTCACTACGTTAGAAATAGGTAAGACACTGAAAATACAGAATCAGGTTAGTGGAAACTTTTTGTTTCTTTCTTTGCTTAGGCACCGTCCAAGTTCTCTATCCTGGTTAGCACCTTTGTTTGTATATACTTGTATCTTGTATCAACCACTGAACAAATTATAAACCACCCATTTCACTATTTTTGTGTGGGCTGCTTGTTGTTTATGCTCCCACTCCACCACCCTAGACAGGAGCCAGTAGTGGGGGCGTAACATCAGCATTTCAAGTATCTTGATATCCTATATATTTTTGTGCCTGTGTAAAATACAACTACGAAGCTAAACAACTGAGCAAGCAATTTGGGAAGTATAAGACTCTGCCTTAACCCTCTGTGCCACTGTGCCTCCCATTGTTGTTTTACTGTACTACTGTATATTAGTGTTTGTATTTGTATTTGTATTTAACCTATGACTGGTTGCCCATCCAGGGGCGGTTTCATAGTCTAGCACCCATTGTTTCAGGAATAGGCTCCCAACCACCATGAATCTCCTCAGAATAATCATTTCATGAAAATGGATGGATGGATTCACCTTAAAAGCTATAATGTGAAAATGATCTTGTTTAGCACTATATTGGTTAGCACTCCACTTTCTAGGAACATATCTTGATTGCTAAATGGGGTATTACTGTATATGTATCTAAATTAAAATGAAGGATTATTTGTATGGTAAAACATGTCACTGACCCTTAAACTCCTTCCCAATTGTCTCCATATGCCCACTGGACTCCAGCGGACCCCAACACTCTATTCCGCTCCAACTCTCTGGCTTCTAAGGCGATGGAACAGTTCATGAAGGTGTGCCTTACCTGCCCATTCCCTCTACACCCCCCCACTTATGCCCCTTCTATTGTGTACTGCTGTAGTTTGCACTGAGACTCTGTCATATGCTGCTTGTTTTTTTCCACTGTAGGATGACTGAGGTGAGTGATGTCATATATTATATATTCATATATTAAATATGAAATGAAGCAAAAAAAATCACTTGATCAAATCAAAATACACTCATATTTAGTGTCTATTTGTACAATTTAGTAATTGTGTCTTATGTCACTGCTGTATTACATGCATGCTGCTGTAATAATATGTACATTTCCATATGGATAAATAAAGTATCTCTATTCATCTATTTATCTATTGAAGTATAGTTTGTTCCTGACTTAGAAACTTAACTGAGACCAGACCAGCCTGCAGCTCCTCATAAATTCTGTAGCCAGCTACTGGTGCAAGGTGCACAGAGTGAAATTTTAGTCCACTAGCAGGAGTATTTATAGCACATAGTCTATACGAAAACCGAAGAAAGAGTCCCTTATCTCTGGCTCCAAGGCCCTTTATTTTAGCCCCCATATCACACGAATTTCACCAATACAAATACAAGTGTAACAATACAAAATAAAAACATCATTATAGAAAAATGATGCGGACCTCAGACAACTGCTGTATTACACAGAGGTGAATGGTGATTGTGAAGCGGCGTTTTACTGATGACTGAGGTTTAGGATTATCTACAACTTGTTTACCTTCTGTTTTCTTCTTACTTTTGAAAAGCTTAAGAGAATGCTAACTGTGAAGGTATTTATCAGCATGTCAAGTGATGCTTCAGTGTGTGATTCAAATTCTGATAAATACAAAATAATTCTGAAAAAAGTTTATATCAGCAAAAAGTGTGTTATTCAAAAGTTTATAAGTCAGGAAGTAGATGTATCTAGTTGTAGCTGGTTTGTTTTTAGCTAATGACACTGATGTTTTGAACAGATCACTTTTCTGTGTGCTTTTATGGCTCCTCTCACTAACACTCAATCTGTGGGGGTTGTTCGGCAGGCAGTTGGGATGCTGTACCTACATGATGTGCTGAAGCCCATCATCAACCGCATCTTCGAAGAGAAGAAATATGTTGAGTTGGATCCATGCAAAATTGAACTGAACAGGACCAGGTAAGAACACACTGGGCCTTCAAAAAGGGGATACTCTTATTTTTGGGACGTAGCATCTACTGGGCAATCTTATATTTGTTTGAGGAGCTCACTGAGCCTATAAGCCACAGACATCAGGCTTATAGTTTGACTGAATAGTTTGGACTGAGGAATCAGTCTTTAATTTGGACAGGTTAGCAAGACACTACTCAATGTTTATTTGGTCCCCATTCTGATAAAACCTGAACATTATCAACTCAGTCTTTTTCAGTCTAATTTAATAAGAATATATACACTTCATATGTTGCAGTCAACACTCAGGCTCATGTTTTTGGACTGAAAAGAGAATAAGAAGCATATACTGAATCTGATCATTACTTTCCTCCACACTGAAAGGTCTCTACACCCACACACCATATGCTATGTAGTACAAATCCTTTATCATATATATCAACATGAATGTTGCATTTGACACCTGAGTAAAAGAATAACATCATTAGGAACCTTTATTTAGCTGATGCTATTTAGCAAATTTACAGTGATTTACTCATTTATACTGCTGGGTAATTTGTACTGTGTCAAGTCACAGTAAGTACTTCGATCAAGGGTACCACAATAAGGCCACCACTATGCCACTGGTGTTGGGAAGCAGACGCAAGCTGACAATCTGTTTATTGTTGAAGGAAATTCCAAAGGTGTGGTCACAAAACAGGCAAGGATCAAATCTGGTAGTCAGTACAATACAGGCAAGGATGAGGTATAAGCAATAGTCAGACAAAAGCCCAAGTCAGTATTGGTTAGGGCAAATCAGTAAACCACTCAGTATGCTTAGACAAGTCATGGGCAATACTCCACAGGGATTACTGGGAAACATAGGTGTACTTATACAGGCTAGGAAACAAGGAACAGGTGCACAGGATCAGTCATCAGTGTGACAGCCACCTGCTACCCATGAATTCTAACAGCAGATGGTATCAACCAGACTAATACCCAAAACACCAAACCATACAAAGATACTCAAAGGAGTTCACTTTTTGTATTTAAAGTATATTACATATTTGTAAGCCACTATGTGAGCATGTTTTTTGACGCACCTAATGCTGTTATGACTAACCAAAGACAAGTTATTGCTGCTTCAGCGATCACTAGCTGATTACTTTGTATTTATTTTCAAATTATGGCCACACCCAGGAACCTCTGGAATAATCTGCATCAGCTTGTGACTGTTGAGCACCTCTCTGCTGTCAGACCCTGAAATATATTAAATAATACATGTGTGAAAATGTCATAAAGGTTCCCAAATGCTGTGATGATAAAGATGATTTTCTCTGTAACTTTCTCACTAGAACTTCAGCTGTGTGTCTGATTAGATCAATAAGGAGAAACCAGTAGCGGATTCCCACAGACCCACAAGTACCTTTTGGATTCTGGAACCCTCTATGATTCCATTAAATGAAGTGACGAGAGTGTGTGGTGGTCTCCCTTGCACCATGTGTAAGGAGGAAGTTGTGGGTCATGGAATAGAGACGAAGATTTGCAGGAATGCTGTTGCCAGGCAACCACCTAGCCACCCGTTTAGATAGATTATCTGTACCTCAAACCTCATCTCTTAACATCCACCTAGTATGTGATGATTGACTTGAGCCCTGGTTCATGTTTTTTTGGGGGCTGCTAGTGATACCAGGGGGTGAGTCCAGACACATAGAAGCAATGACTGCTCACCATGCCGTCAGACCTGAAAAGTAAAATACAATACAACCTTAGGTCAATTTTTGGACATGAAGCAATAAGATACTAAGATAGCATGTGGCATAGTAGTTAGAGCTGCTGCCCTGCAAATGAAAGACCTGAGTTTGATTCCCTACTTCTACTGTTATACCCTTGGTCAAGATACTGAACTGATACAGTAAAACTTACCCTGCATTATAAATCTGTAAATCATTGCAAGTAACTGGAGAAAGTATCAGTTGAATAAAGACAATTCATCCACACATGATTGGATTATTGGGGGGCCTCCAGACATTCCAATGTATCATATGCACAATTTATTAAATCTTTGACATGATAATACAGTTAATTGATCTTTAACAGTTTGGATTTCATTTCTCTAATTAACCAAACACCAAAAAAAACAATCAACAATTAAGACACATCCTCATCAAATCTGCATTATTAATAAAATACTGTTTTTAAAACCTTTGTGCACATAAATCACTTCAAATATTTGAATATAGCACCTTTTTAATTTATTTTTGACTTTATTGATTTTAGACATTAATTCTGCAACCTATATAAAAAATCTAACATTATTGTGCACAGGACTGTATGGTCATTCCAATGTCTGGTTGGAAGCACAAGCTTTATTATTCTCTCTATTTTTCCCTTGTGGTTCAATTCTTTGCTCTCCCCCCTGAAGGCGGATCTCCTTCAAAGGTGTGGTCTCGGAGTCAGAGGTCCGGGAGAGCAGTGTGGAGTTGCTGCAGCAATACTTGACCTCCATCGTGGACTCCATTGTGGGCTCCCTGGCTCAGTGTCCTCCTGTCATGCGCATTGCTTTCAAGCAGCTGCACCGGAGGGTGGAGGAGCAGTTCCCTGAACCTGAGAATGAAGTACAGTACCACACACACACACACACACACACACACTCACACTCACTATTACCCCCATGTCCACCCCAAGTATATGATCGAAAGCTCTCAACCCTTAAGGACTGTACCTTGCTTTCACCTGAGACATTAAGGTCTGTACCAAACCAGACCTGTGATGAGCTTTCAGAACTTTAAGATCACCATGTTTTATTGCATACCCAAAAAGAGCTTATGATGTTATAGCTTAAACCCCAATTGATTGTCAATGTACTTTACCTAAGCTTATAACAGCAAGATGTGTATTTTACCCAAAACAGCAATATTAAGACCCACACCCTGTCAGGGTATGCAGCTCAAGTACTGACCTGTCCTACTCCTGACCACAGATATTAAAGCCCATAATGTGCCAAGCCAATGTTGTTCTGACTTTGCCTAGATAGATTATTAAGTTGTTAAGATGCATCTGTAATATCAAACAGCGAGGTGTCTGGAGGCCTCATCATGACTAGGTTCAACCTCCCTTTATTACTATTTATTACTATCCTTTCTGCTTGTTTGATTAGAAGATGTCAGAAAGACACAGCTCTTTGCTATTCTCCCCTCCCTCTCTTCGGCCCCTGGCAGGATGTGAAGTACCTGTCCATCAGTGGCTTCTTCTTCCTGCGCTTCTTTGCCCCAGCCATCCTGACACCCAAGCTGTTCCACCTGAGGGACCACCATGCTGACACACAGACCTGCCGCACCCTGCTGCTGCTTGCAAAGGTATGCACACACATGCACACGTTTGTAATGGTGCAAAAGGAGGATTTCATTAGTGGAGGAGCAGAGTAAAGTGAAGCTGATGGTGCATGAGCAGAAGGGAGGACAAATAGAAGAGAGAAGATGATGAGAATGTGTGAGCTGATGGTCTGGATGTGTCTAGACTCCTGCAGTGCTGGTTCCTCACAATCCTACTGTGTTGCACCTAATCCCTGTCCTGCTGAGCAATGGGGAAGTGTCATGGATGAACTAAGGTATATAGTTGTGGTGAGAAGAGATGAGTCAAAACCAGGATCATTATGTGACCAACAGGTTTGTCACAGTGATGGCCAAACAGGGGCCTGAGATGGTCACAAGTTGCTGTAACATGACCTCCATCTTTGGCCACTTGGTGGCCCACTCACATGAGGCCCAAAATCTGAAGCATGGTGGTTCTCAGTTTGCGCCCCAGTGTAGTAGAATGAGCTTCCTTTGTTCCTCAGAGCTGCTGCATCCCTCTAAGCGTCCAAACAGGGTCTCAAATTCTCCCCTAAACTCCAGAAAAGTTTTAGGTCTCTGACCATCTGCTGTTTTCTATTTGTATGTCACTTCAGTCAAGAGCTACTGAGATTGTTGTGCTTTAACAATGACCATATTGAACAAATAATCTTTGCTTCAGTTGATGTGTGTATTTATAATGCTGTGGAAAAGTGTATGTTGCTTTTCTCAATTTCTCAGTTGTGGTTTTTAGAGCTTTTTTGGTTAAATTTGATCAGTTCTTGTCATACATGAATGAGCCTAAGAGAGCAAAGGTGAAACCAGCATTTTTAAAGGTTTCATTTCCTTGTTGTGGAAGCTGGTGAAATGTAAAATGATAGCTGTGAAATAGTAATTGCCCCTTCAGACTTGATATGCCACCTTTACCTTGGACTGTCCACACATCAGCTTGTTTGGTGAATGTGAATATATTTGCATTTTCAGTGATTTCTTTTGTCATTACTGTTCTATTTTTCACAGTAAAGGTTGAATTAATAAGGGCAGCATGGTGGAGTAGCAAGTAACACTGCTGCTTCACAGCACCTGGGATGTTTGGGTTTTGGTTTGTGACCAGTTCAGTCTTTGTTCTCCCTGTGTCATTGAGTGTGTGTGTGCACCCCCCCCCTTCCCCCCCCTTCCCCCCCCTGCAATGGGCTAGCATCTCATGGTGTAGTTTCCATGGTTTAGGGTCATAACCTAGTGCCCAGTGAGCCCAGACTGCTGTGACCCTGACCAAGATAAAGCAGTTAAGGATAAAGGATGGATGGCTGAATATGGTATCATATATTTGCATATTTTGATTATAGTAGTTTGTTAATTGACCAGTACATTAAAATTCAACTTACAAAAGATTTTTCAGAAACATATTATCTTTTTAAGATGGGGAATAATATATGTAATGATACATCCTGAGACTGGGTAGGTAGCCAGAAGAAACAGCTACTTTGGCTCTTTAAATGTATTTCACTCATACAAAAAAGTCTTATCAGTTTCAGCCTCAGTGCCTGAAGGTCCTCATCTCAGGTGTTTGTATCTCTCGGTGTGCGGCAGGCAGTGCAGAGTGTGGGCAATCTGGGCCTTCAGCTGGGCCATGGGAAGGAGCAGTGGATGGCACCACTGTACCCTGTCATCCTGCGTAGTGTGGCCACGGTCAAGGACTTCTTGGATAAACTTATTGACATTGACCACGACAACGGTGAGACTCAACCCTTTCACTCGAACATTCAGCTCTTCCCCATTGCTAATGAGCTTGGAGCAATTTTCAATATTAATTCAAATATTAATTTAAATTCATGCTGTTTAATCCCTGGAGGAAACAGAATGACATGCTGGGCATTGTCTTTGTTCCTACTGTGAGCAGCTGCTCTTGGGGTGCTTGCTGTTTTGGTACATTGAGAGAACCAAAGTAAAGCCAGGTAACTGGAGATTGAATCATTAGTTGTACTGCACCAACACTTTCATACATCCCCGTGCTCAGCAGGGATCCCTGTGGTAAACTCAGGTGTCACTGTGTGAGGTCGGCTGTTACCTCCAGACAAAGGCCACCTGCTGAAATATTCATGACCGCTGAGGAGCTGCTGCCACAGCAACTGTGGTGCAGGTTTGCTCCCCAGCATGTGTTTCACAACTTGCTGCTTGTGGCTCCTGACAGCAGAGCTCTGCCTCTGATCTGCTGGGGGATGCGAGACCATAGGGAATGCTAGTTATTCACCTGAGGTTGTCAAAGCCCAGAGACCCTCATTACTGACACCGAGTACAGGTGATGTACAGGGCTGCTGGAGGAACAGTCCAGAAGGTTTCTGTTCTGCTCTGCCCCTCTCTGCTTTCAATGCTTCAGAAACAAGAGGGATGCTGATATACATCTGATGTACAGCAGCAGCTATGTGTCATTGAGGGTTAGTGGATTTTCAGCTAATCTGTACAAAAGTACAGCTGTACACTCTTTGTTCTGCAGTCAGGAACTGTCTATCTCTTTGCTGTCCACCTATCTCTGTATGTGTGTTCCCATCACATCTGTTCCCATGGTTACAAGCTAACAAAACATGCAGTTTGTTACTGTACAAATCTTGGAGGTGTCAGTTCTGTATCTGGAAACACATATAAATCAGTGCCAGGTTGTGGGGAGAACCTGAGACAACCTGCTGGCGCTACTCTCACTGTCTGAGCTGCCCTAGATGGCAACCAGTCTCATTCTTAAAGGTTGTTCCCACCAAGGCATCCCTCCATGTTTCTTTCTCTGTGTTTGTACACATTTGATTCCTGAGGGAACCTCTATACACACAGCATGTTAACAAAGCTGTGTCAGACATAGCCCTGAACACTCACCACATCTGAGAGTATTTTGAGTTCATTGTTAATCAGCACTTACTATTTATATACTTTTTGTCAAATGACAGTTTATTCTTTCACTTTCTTTCAAATACTGTATAATTTTCCTCAATTTTCCTTTTGACGGATTAATAATACGTGAGTGTGGTGCATTGGCTCCTCCTGGTGGCTGATAGATAGGACTGTAGAATGTCAGAAACTTCCACCTAAAGAAACCACTGTTGGGTGAAATTGTCCCAAACCCCTCGTTGTCCATCTCAGAATGAGCTGTGAAGAGTGAAACAGTGTAACTGCAGTGCTTTAAGTGTACCGGTACTCAAAGCTACACAGTACGGTGTACGCTGAGTATGGTAACTTTTACGGTATACTGTCACATCTTAGAAGCCCCTGGTGTTAACTGTTTTCCCCCACTGGACATTGTCTGGCTGACCTGTGGTCACAGTAAAAACCTGCAATATTATTCATAACAGTCCTCATAGGTTTTGTTACCCAGGGTGCATTAAGTTTGGGTACAAGTCCAGTTGTACCGCTTTTATACTGTTGTCTATTGTGTGAGCATTTGCAATATTGCCAAGCATCTTTCACTGGGGCGGAAATCTAAAATTTTGTACTTAAATTAGTATTTAATATAAATTTTTACATGTAGTAATTTGTTGATCCCAGCCAATACAATTAGTGTATCAGTACAGGGTGAACTGGCACTTAAAGCATTTTTTACACTTTGAACACTGCATAACTAGCACCTCTCTGGTCAGTAATTCTTCCAAAGGTGATGTATATTCATAGAGTCCATGCCGGTGTTGTGTCCCCTAGTCTCTCAGTCAGCTGTGGAACTGTGTATTAAACCCATGCCCATCTGCGAGTTCTGATATTTGACCTGGAGCCCCTGTCACAGTTTCAGAGTCAGTGCAGCGTGCCGTCTTCCTGCCTTCAGTGACGCTGAAAGAGGGGTTCCTGCACAAGCACAAAGCGGACAGCCTGCAACTGCTCACGCGCTTCACCTTCAAGAAACGCTACTTCTGGCTTAGCAGCGAGAGTCTGTCCTATGCCAAGACCCCCGACTGGCAGGTGGGCCTCCTCCCTTTCAAACTCAGCCCTCATCCCAATGGGGCCTGTCCCTCACTCCAGCCTGTTTAAGCCTGATCGGTTGAAATACATTTGATACCTTAGGGGCAGAAAGTGGCATTGTGTTTAAAGTCATTGATTTGTAGTTAAAGGGCCCACATTTGAATCCTACCTCCTCCTGTAATGTCCTAAATGGTCTTACTGAAGTGATACGGTAAAAATCACTCTGCTGTATACATAGATAAATCATTGTAAGTAACATCTTAATGGATCAGTTATGGAGTTATATATGTAATATGTGGATGTGTGTTATATTGTTGCTCAGTGTATCTTTGTCGTTCAGTCTGTGGTTGTGAACGCCTGATGTCTTTTCTCAGTCTCCTTCATTTCTTGAGTTTTGATCTTTATTTGTGTTTGGGGGAGATCCTTCCACAAGGGTGATCATTTTTTGATCTCCCCTGCACATTTTGTTGTATTTCTGTAGTTTTATTTTTGTGTTTCTTCTTTCTTTTGTGCAAGTAAATAAATGCTTTAGAGAAAAGCATCAGATAAAAAATGGTAAACAGCAATAATAACAAACTATTGCTAAATTTGTATTTCGCTGTCTCCTTTGTTTTTATCTGACTCCAAGGTGATTTACAATGATCGATGCAGTACACTAAGCTGCTCAGTTGCATACAGTTTTCTGATTCATTAGTAATTAATAACATATTATTATTATTATTATTATTATTAATATTATTAATATAATGAATTTTTTCCATGTATGTGTTTATATACGTATGTATTAACTTATCTACACAATTGTCTATCTTTTATGTATAATTTTTAAAAATCATATATTTATCTTTATATTGTCTTTTATAATTTATTCTCTAAACTTTCTGTCCCTCTGTTCTGAGCACCATGGACCCGAGGAACTTCATTTTGTGCCCCCTTGTATATCTGCTGTAAGGGTGTTAGACAATAAATAGTTCTTGATTCCTGACTCCCAATTTGGCCCAGTGTAATATATACTGTATAAAGTGTGCCCTATTTCACTTGAACAACACATTATTGTAGCCAAAGCCAGCTGAGAGAAAACAGTACACTCAGGGTTATTGTTGGAGAGCAGCTTTCATTTGCATCATTGGGGTGAGTGACTGAGTGAGTGAGGGAGGCGGGTGGGTGGAGGGAGTGGAGAGGGGGTGACAGGTGAGAGGCTGGCTCTTTGAGCAAGAACCCTCCTTTGTGTGTCTCCAGTAAAGGCCCGATTGATTAGGGCTTGTGGATATTCATCACAAATCAACACACACACAATGCGCAGCCCCCCCAATGGTTGCCCATCCACAGCCTCTAGTAAGCACGCACGCTCCTGGTGTGAGCAGTGCATTTACACTTTAAACAGACCCATTCTTTCCATCTTCTTCTCATCCATTCATCCTCCCCTTTGCTGTCTTCCTCCGGTCACTCCTGCACTTCTCCCTCTGTACTGTGGTTGTCTCCTCCTCCTCTGGACCTCTGGAGCCTGTACTGAGTATCCCAGCTGTTGACAACTGTTTTGAATCTTACATTTTTTTTCTCCAAAAAAACATTACAGTGGCTTACACAGTTGGGTCATTTTTACCATATCAGCTTGGGATAAGTACCATGATCAGCGGTACCACAGCAGGACCTGAGATTCAAACTTGGATCTGAATGCAGGCTGAACGCAGCAGCTCTAACCAGCCTGCCAGCTGCTGGCCCCCTGCATCAGGACCGGCACCAGGCAAATGTAGTAAGGCAGATAGGCTATGGCAGGAAGGGATAAGAAAGCAAGTTGTGTTTGGTTTCCAGGTTCGCTCCTCCATTCCAATGCAGCGTGTGTGTGCTGTGGAGCGAGTGGACGAAACTGCATTCCAAATGCAGCACGTGATGCAGGTGGTGACGCAGGACAGTGATGGGCACATGCAGACCATGTACCTCCAGTGTAAGGTACAGTGGCACACATACCATGTACCTCCAGGGTAAGCTACACTCCCTCACCATGCACTTCCAGTGTAAGGTGTGTGACCATTTGTTCCTGCAGAATGTGAATGAGCTCAATCAGTGGTTGTCGGCAATCCGAAAAGTAAGCATCGACAACACGGCCATGCTGTCCTCCTTCCACCCAGGAGCGTACCGGAGCAGCAGGTGGACCTGCTGCCAGCACAGTGACCGCACTGGTGGGGCCTGGACTGCAAGCAGATACAGACACACCACATGTTCCTGTTTTTAACTCTTAAAAGTTACAATATAACTCATAAGCACTACAGTACATAGTGCAGGTATCCTTCACTAGCTCAACTCTCACTCTCAGAATATTCACTATAATGAATGCAGAGAAAAAATACCCAAAATTCACTGTAAACATAGGCCCACTATAATTAATCTACCTATGCAAAAATTGTCCTGCCTGAAAGCAAGTGATAGGAAAAATGTTTAAACTGCATGTGTGCAAGTCCCAGTGAGAGGAAGTTGAGTGTTATGAATATGAAACTACTGCTTTGAAAGAGTGAGACATTATGGGAAGCAAATGCAATTCCAGTGAAATGTCTGTTGGCCATTTATGGAGTGTTATTTAATTGAATAAATGGGAGGCAGAGGACAAATTAGTATTTATAATTATGCAGATGTTTTTTCCTTATATACAAGGGGTGATCAAATTATAGCCAGTTCTGAGAAAATAGTAAAATTCTTAGTTTTTTAAAATCAAATCTCATATGTATGCATTCAACAGAAAGTGCACAGTTATAAAGCTGTTCACAACAGACAGAATGTGCTCAGTGGAAGTCAGATTTGGTTCATTACTGATCAAGTTAAAAGCAGGAAATATCTCTGGAGCAGTAACTCCAACCTTTCAACGTGAAACTACCCTGGGATTTCTGGCCACAATGAGAAGCAGCCACGAAAGGTAAAGAGAGTGTGCTGCAATGGGTACTCCAACTGTTCTCCCGATAGGATCACATCTCCTGCCAATGTTGTTTAAACATGTTATGGAATATTGATATAATCTTCCCCACATTGTTAGAACCTGGAAAAGCTTGTGAAGAAATCCTTGGTGGACTGATTATGGTTGTTGGAGTGTTTCAGGGATATTTGAGGAAACTGGTTGGTGGTGTTGGGATGTGTTGGGAACACATTATTATTTTCCCCATTTAAGAACATAGACTCCCCTATCTGAAAATTTCCTATCAGACATGTTTTCAGAAATGGATTAGATTTAAATAACAAAGGATGCCTGTATTTCATAGTACATAACAATTACATAGCAATGACAAACCAAATATTTGTGTTTTTATTTGACTGCTCTTTACTCTGACATCTGATCCTAAACTGGCCGTTCTGTACATGCCTGTCCTCCCATGGACCATCTGTATTCCCTACAGCTCAGGGCTGCAGCCGCACACACTCGGCAGTTACCCTGGGCGACTGGAGTGACCCCCTGGACCCCGATGTGGAAACACAGGCCATCTACAAGCAGCTGCTTCAGGGGAGGGACAAGCTCAGGTGGGGACACTGGTAAAGTGGACGTGTTCTCTGCTGTGTGTGAGGTTAGTGCTGAGGAGCATTTAGAAGTGCAGTTCCCCATATAGCCATTAGAGGGCTGTTTGGCATCATTCTCGCCTGCTTTGTTCTGCTCTAAAGAGCCCTGGAGCCATAAGTGGATCTGTCACATTTAACTGAATAATTGTGTGAGTCAAACGGCTGCAGAAAAAAAAGTTAAACAACATCAGTGAGCCAATTAATTTCAGGACCTAAACAGCTGCATGCATATAGAATAAGCAGTTTTTAAGCTGGTAGCATTCCTTTCTATGCAGCTTATATGAATTGCTCACATCAAAGTGTAAATAATAAAATAGAGTTAAGATGTAAGAAACAAGTGAACTGCAAAAGTCACTTCTGGTGCTGAGCTATAGAGAAACATACAGAACAAATGTAGCTTTTCTGCACTATGGTGCACTTTCTCCCAGGTTCTGTGTTCCTTTATAGCTGTTTATGACCTTTGTGTCACTGTCAGTGTCCTACTGTGGAAGAGACCAAGTGGTACTCTGTCTGGATGTGTTTAAATGTAGAATCCTCTTGTATTTATGGTGGCCTGTGGCCGCTTTGTTTCACGGTGACAGGAGTCAGTACCAGGATTCCCTGGAAACCAAGGTGGCCATCACTGGGAAGAAGAGACTGAGCTCCACTCTGTGCTCAGGTGACCCCACTCTTTCCCCTTTCCTCTATTTGTACCCTGTACACCGGGATAGAAGCACAACAGACCCAGCCTGGTCCCTGCACCACTCCAGTTGGTGTTCAGATGTCCTGCTTGGCCATGGCATAATATATGTCAGTGGAGCTGCTGTTGAGTATTAATGCTGCAGTCTGTTTCCTGTCCCTCCTGCAGAGGTTACTGAGTGCGGTTCTTGGTTCTGTGATGGGCGGAGGCAGGAGGTTGTGTCCCGTCTGCTGGCCATAGTGCAAGACCTGGAGCAGGCGCACCTGATGTTCCAGCGGAGGGAGACCGAGGAGGCTGCCAACCACATCCTGTCCCCCTAGCTTGGATAGCAGGGTGGCCACAGCCCAGCACCTGCTTGTTTGCGAGAGGATACTTTCCTCCTCTGTCCACCACCCCCTGTCAAGACCCCTGTATCAGACTCTCATATTCATCAGCTGTGTTTGAGAAGTGAGCCAAGGCCTCGTGCTTTTCTCAAGTTCCCCCTGCTGTGACATCTGCAGAACAGTGGAGGGCACTGAGGAGGCTTTTGTGCTGTAAAACCCTAGACCTCTGGTTTCAACCTGGTTGGTCCGTGGATGTCTGCAGCAGCAGGTGCACAAAAGACCTGGACCAGTCTTGTTGCCGCTGTGCTGTGAGCTGGTGTCATATTACCGTGGGAAACTCCCCAGCTACCTGTGCGTCTGTGCAAGCAGTGTCATGAAAGGAGCAGTTTGGCATGTTCTGACCCTCTGTTTCACAGCCAGATACCTCAGAGCCGTCCCTAAACCTCTTCTGGGGGCTGGCGAGGACCAAGGTCTCCTTCGCCTGCCTGTGTCTGATGAGCCCCGCCTATTTGTTTGAAACCGCCCCTTGTGGCAAATATGAATGAGCCAAATGTGGGCTGAGACATTGCTGCTTTCTTCAGCTGCTTGTGGCATTGCAGGGAATGCAGTTTTACCGGAGCTGCATCCTATAACCTCTCTGTATGCTCTGTAGCAAAAAGACTATGTATTCCGTATACCTTAAAGAATGCTGATTATGCAAAATTGAGTATTGATACCACTGCTCCTTCTAGTGGGTTTATTTAACATCACATAGATTTGTTTCTTTCTTGCTGCTGTTGCTTATTTTCAACATTACAGCTTTAAATAGAACAGGAGCGGCAACATGGCACGGAAATCCTGTACCTTGGTATTTACATTGTGCTGTGGTCGCGGAACAGCTCTGCCCATCAGGGGCCTGTTTAAAAGTTTTTAAATGCGAGTCTTTAGCCCACTGATCTGTGCACTTGCTGGTGGCTTCCCCGCAACAGTCTGCCCAAGGCTCAGATACAGCTGAACGTTTCTTTTGGTGTCATTGTTCACCGTGCACTGCGGCCACTTCCACAAGGCCAGTTCCTCACCTGCCCATATCGGATCTGGCACCACAGCAGATGTCTATTGCACTTTTATTTTTTGCTGCCTTGCTCATCTGAACTGGTCAATGACTCTATGATTAATAATCTATTTCATTTGCTGTAAAAAACAAGGTGACACTCCACATGAGGTGTTTATTGCCATCACTGAAATCATGTGCACCACAGGAAGAACAGTTTACAGTGTAGATGACACTAGTTAGACAGTTTACTCTGAGCACACACATAGAACCATATTCAAATCTCACCTGTTCTAGTGTCACAATACTTACCCTGAATTCATACAGTGAAATCAACCCAGTTGTATAAATCAGTGTTAGTAGCTTAATGTGGTAAACGGCTTTGGAGAAAAGTGCCAGGTAACTAATTAAATGTAAATGTATGGCAGGTCACTGTTGCCGACACACTGAATATATGCAAGAGAAAGTTGCTATTTGTATGATATCAAAGACGGGGTGAACATGAATATGGCTGGTGCAGTACTGTTATGCGTGACATCCTCCAATGGTGATCCACACATCCCCTGTATGTTGCCCAGCAACCCAAAAGTGCATCATGATTCAGAACACGTTAAAAGTAAAACACACTAAGGAGCACCTGCTTTTTTCAGATGTGTCTATTAGTTTAGTGTGAAATTAGATTTGTGATGGTCTGACAAAACTGTGAGAGGTAGGTTTGTGCGCTATTATTTATTTTGACATACTGGAAACATAAGCAAAACTGATCAAATTAATATTAAAAACATTACATTAATCAAAAATGAAATACTAAAAAAGAGGTGATTATGCAGGAATTAAAATAATACTACTGTATTCTAAATTTTGCTGTACTGATGTTAACAAACACCTTTGCTTAACTTTTTGTTATAACAAAAACCTGAAAACAAGTTGAAAACAAGTCCTCAGACACAAACAATGGATTTAACATTATGTGTACATTTTTTGTATATGTACACAAAATGCAGAAATATTATGCTCAGTTAAATTTTCCTTTACCTTAAGAATCTAGTTTTTTGTTTAAAAAATACATAGCAGGTCAAATTTTTAATGAATATTAAAATTAGCCAATTTTTTTTCTTTTTACGGTCCAGTATTGTATGTAGGTGTAAAAAAATGATTTACTTTTAATGAAATGTTTGCACACAGACATTTTGTTATATTCTGTCATAGTTTAGGTTAGGGCTGTGGACATACTGTATCTAGGCCTGCAGAGAAACACAAATGCAGACGCAGACTCAGACACAGGTCTTCAGACCAAACACGTAAATGTGCTGCTGCCTCTGTATGAAAACCAAAAGTAATGAAAAAACTGAAATGAGAATGCTGGGTATGTGTATCTGGTTGAAAAGTGAGATGCCTCATTTGCTTCGTACCTGCCCTTTGCTCCCTTTCCCCATGATTCTCCTTGTACATGCAGCCTGGGTGTTTTTCATACTGCAACCTCTGTACCGCCAACAGCAGCCAGCTGGACACACAGATCTAAAAAATGTAGTAAATTACTGAAAAGTACCTTCATTCTACTTTGTGCCGACATTCACACTTTATAGTTGAGGTAATGTCAGTGCTGGTGTACCCTTAGGTTTGGTCCAGGTGTATTTTCCTAATGTGTTTAAACGGTATTTCTGTTAGCATGCAGTTACTACATCTCTTGCAGCCTCTTCAGTTCATGTCTAATTTTAGTCACTGAGCAGAGAATTTAGACTCAAACAACTAAGCCGAATGACAAAGCTTTATGTGGGAATGCATTTGCTGCATTGTCTGTCTCTAGTGTACAGTACACATGGTATTCAAAGATGCAGTGATTTTTTTTTACCAGTTGGCTGCAAAATCCTTGCCAAGTCTCTCAGTGTACGTGTTTTATACTTGGCTTGGTCTATACAGGGGCTCCTCAACTTACACACAAATGGGACTGAAAATCTCTTTGTAAATCACTTTGTAACTTCAAACAAAACTTTTAGCTCTAAATTGTTATGAGTTATGAGTAAAAGTTTAATAGTACAGAAATTCTTTGATTTAAACATTGATGATTTAGTTAAACCTACTTTTATTAACTAAACTACATAAAAATTTTAAACTACTTTAAAATAATTGGACCAATTCCTTCCAAATGTTGCAACATTTCTCATGTTGTCATTGGTCATTGGACACTGAAACACCAGACATTTTAGAACCCAGTTAAATGAAGAAAGCACTGTTAAATAAAAACTAAAAAATGTTCAGCAAATTCTTAACTTGATCAATTGCAAGGTGAGGAGCCAGTAATGCAGTATTTTATTATGCTACTGTTAATATGTTATATGAATTTAAAAAAGAAAAAAAACTGTTTTGCAGACATTTTTGTTCCTGCCGACGTATTTGTATGGATGCTACTGTGTCAGTAGATGCGGGCCCTGTCTTTAGAGGCCAGTGCCAACAAGAATTATTATATTTTTCTTCTATTATTTTATGGGAGGGCAAGGCTGGGGGAGGGGAAGGTTGGTGTCCAGAGTTGAACAATGCCAAATTGTATGTATGTGCCATATTGTGTTCATACAAATGTGTTATGGACTGAATTGTGCTTGACTTTGTTTATTCAATATACAGTGACTTTGAACAATTTAAAATCTGTGTCTCTTTAACTGTAAATATTACAGTGAAAAACATTTGTGCAGTAGAGTGTTAAAGTATATAATTTCCTAGCATTTTCTGAGAACAAGAGCAATATGAAATAATTTTCTGTATGAGATGACCTACCTTTTGCAGGTAAGTTTTTTTCTGGAGTATAATACCAGAAGACCTCTAGTTTCATGCTGTAACATGCAAGTCTTTATATCTCTTGAAAAGTAAACACAAGTCTAATGCTCTTGGATTATTTTGAATTGCTTGGTTAATTGTGTAATTTTAATAATTATTTTTTAATAATGGGCTGGAGGACTAAATGAATAGACAGGGAAAGTAACACCAGAGTCTCACTTGTGGCAGAAGCCTTTTGTGTGAATCATCTGCTAATTCACAAATGCATAAATGAACACTTTTATATGTTCCATATGTATGCATCTGTTTTTGCACATACACACATATTCCTGAATGATGGTGCTGATGAAATAAAATTACCATTAGATATTGTATATAGGGGCAGGCTATCACAGAGAGTGGCCATGGGTATCATGTATACAGCACCTAGCTCCAAAAGGAGTGATGATAAAATGCAATATATTAATACTCCTGTATCCTATAAGGTTAACCTCATGCAAAGAGTAGTTCTGACACATTCTAGGATCTCCTGGGTCTCCTCACTTTTGTAAATGTGCAGCCAAAGACAAGCATTTAACTGACTAATAATGGTGTGGTAGCAGATGTTGTACTGGTTAGAGCTGCCACTTTGCACTGAAAGAACCCATGTTTGAATCCCCCCTGTGGAGCAAAGAATTTACTCTTTACTGAACTGATGCAGTAAACATTGTACTTATCATCTAGTAAAAATGACCCAGTTGAGTCATTATAAGTAATAATAACCATATTCAGAGCCCCTTTTTGAGTAACAAAAACCTTAAATATTCTCTACTTCTTACTGTCCAAAATATCTTTCCTGTAGTCTGCCTAGCTCTCAAAATTCAGACTATGAAAAACCATTCCAAATGTTTTCATTTTTTTGCATGAAGTCACTGTATAGCATGCAGCACTTTGCAAACACGAATATTATCCTATGCTTTTCTGGAGAGCAGCATTCCCTGTTATTTTCCCATCCAACATACTTACACTGATTTGCACATTTATAAAGCTGTTATTTTAACTATCAATTCAGCACAATTACCTTGAGCAAGGGTAATATAGTAGGACTGAGTCGTTGCAAGCTGACAGCCATAACCACAACGCCATCTGATGCCACAGACATTCTGGCACATGGCACTTCTGACAAGAAAATGCAAAATCTTTTGGATTGTTATGCATTGAGATGGTTGTGTTCGATATTTATTCTGCCTCTAAATAGACCAGAAGTCAGTAAGTGCTCGATCAAAACACTGTGTACTTTCCCCTGTAGCTCTGATGCTGGACCAGGGTCTCCACAAAATACAATTTTTCACATAGAAATGGGAACTCAGGAAATCTGTTTAGAGTAATGTAACTTGCTGCCAAGATTATTCTCAACACATTATTTAGATTCTTCCAAGCATCTGTGTCTGTATATTGCTTGCATCACCTATTAGTCAGCTCTTAATGCTTTTAGCTGATGCTTTTCTAAAATGCAGCTTACAGTAACTCACCCTTTCACGCAGTTGGATAATTTTTTCCTGCTGGACCAATTCAGGGTAAGAACCTTGATCACAACTGCAGCAGCAGGAGGTGGGATTCAATCCTTGTTCCTTCAACTGCAAAGCAAAAGTTTTAAAAATAGGCCAACTGCAAATGAATCACATAAATGGTTATTAAAAAATAAAATGTCAAGCCTGTGGGAGTTATGAGAACAGACGAAACTTGATAATACTTGGAAGGATTCTGCACACTGACCTGGATGCCTACAGAACGTTTCAGCGTCAGTAATAAGAGGAATGGCTGTGATAAAAATAATGATACA
Source organism: Arapaima gigas (assembly GCA_900497675.1). Lineage (NCBI taxonomy): Eukaryota > Metazoa > Chordata > Actinopteri > Osteoglossiformes > Osteoglossidae > Arapaima > Arapaima gigas. Next base: position 478,636 of record UFQX01000534.1, on the reverse strand, counting down.
GATAACCTTCACAAAATGAAACATTCAGGCCCATGACGGAAGCTGTGTCAGATTTTACATTCGATGTGCTGACTGTGAACACAAATGAGAAGTGCCATATAATTATATACCAGCTCCACCTGCCATTTTCCCTAAAATCACCTGTCTTTGGCTATGATGACTATTGAACCCTGAACCTTGGAATGACCAGCAATACATCTTCCGTCCAATTTACTGATCCACTCAGTGCTATGAGAGCAAGGAAACTGTTACAAATGACAAACTTTTACAGCTGGTGCAAGAATTGTAATGGGAGTCAAAAGGCACCTGGGGATACTGAAATCTTCAGATACCTCACCTTAGAAATATCTGCATCCCGTAAGAAACAACACAGACCTCATAACTGCAGCACCCTTCCCAGCATCCCCTTAGTAATGCACCTGCATAGATACAAGGCAGAACACCCACTAACTTAAGGGTATTGAAACTATGAACACACACACACACACAACACAAACTATTTACACTGAGGCAACATTACATTATTATTATTATTATTATTATTATTATTATTATTATTATTATTATAAGGGCAGGACAGTAACATGCTGCCACCTTACAGCACCTTAACAGCAGTGAACAGATTCAACTCTGGCTCAAGCTGTGTGGGTCTCCTCTGGCCTCTGGTTTCTTCTTCACAGTCCAAAGATGTGTTTCGGTCACTCTAAATCACATGAATGTGTGTGTGTCTGTGTGTGTGTGTGTGTGTGTGTGTGTGTGTGTGTGTGTGTGTGTGTGTGTGTGTGGGCACCTTGCAATGGATTGATATACCATGCAGTGTGTAATTTCATAGCCTAGTACCCAATGATCCCAGTATACGCTCCAGACCACCTGACCAGTATACAGCAGTTAAAGATAATAGATGTATGAATGGAATTATTGTTCTGTATCATTGCTATGGACTCTCCTGGAAAATGTTTAACTGTTAAAACATAGTTTTAATAGATTGTTAAAAATTTCAATTTTAAAAGACCTTTCTCTGTAAATAATCCTGCAATGTACACATTAAGATTGAACTAATTCTAGAGAAGCACAAAAATCAGAGGTTTGTGGGTTGAGAGAGGTGAAGGTTGATTTTGGATCAAACCCAAAGCTTTATACTGTGATACCTCACATTTAAATTCAGTATTAGACTACCATACACTGCAATACAGGATCAACATGTGTGCAGCAATCCATCACTATCCAATGGAAACTTTTGCTATAATGAATTTTTTATTTAAAACTTATCCATAATAAAAATGTGAATAAATTTTAAAAAATCTAAAAATAAATACCTTGCAGTCAGGTACAGTGCACTGTAATAAAATAACACTGGATCTATTGTAATAAACTCAGTTGTATACTGTTACAGGTTTATCTAAAGAAACATATGCATGGGTGTTATCAGTTGTTTCTGCCTTTTGCTTTGTCTGAACACATTTGCACCAAGTCACCACATTTACTGTTTGTTTAATTTTAATTTTTTTTTAGTAAAACTTTTTATTGAAATATTGGTTGTTGTGTGAACCAAAGAAGCCTGCAGGTTACTTTGACGTACAACTTTTTTCCTTTTATTCAACCTCTAATGACACTGAACTCCCACTGCAAACCCTAACATGAACTATCCTGTCCTGTACATACTGCACCACGTGGTATAAACATACAAATTAATGACAACATTAAGTGTTTTCTAATTAGGTGTAAACTGGTGTTTACAGTGTTCATCAGGCTGAAGTCATGGATTGTAGTTATACAGGTTTTTTTCTGATGGGCTAGGAGGGCATTATTTATTTATTTTTCCTCATTTAAAAGAATTGGGAATATGCACTTGATATGCAGAATTTTGGTATCAGATGCATTTTCAGGGACGAATTAGATTCAGATACCAAGGGATTACAGTATTTGTAAATCTCAAAACCTTTACATGAGAAACCATAGGCTTCGTTATTGTGTGCTACACTGTCATAGACCGCTTGATGGAAAAAGATTAATAAAATCCAGGAAACATAAAAAGAAGTCTTTCTATAAGAATAAAAGTTCTAATATACATACAAAGCATACAAGTCTCCTTCATGAATATAAATCTTCTTACAAAACCCTCTGATACTTCTACTAATGGTTTATGGCACAAGTTTAACTGGTTTTTACTCATGTAATGTGACCATGTCCTCTATCTATAATATTTTGCATTAAAAAAATCCAGCAGTTATATAAATAATAAAATAATGAAATACTTGCATGGAGTCATCATGCCCTATGTCAGATTTTACTGTTGAAGAACTTCTGAAGATCTTCAATCAACACACTTGGTACAAAATCCATATATGAAAATATGGATTTTGTCAGAGCATGAACTTGGATGATGGCCACATTCACCTTTTGCTGCCAGTGTTAAAATGGTGGTATTGTCTTGTATGGTAATATTAAAATGCTGGCTTTCAAATTTGTTGAAAAATATATGCTTTCTACCATTTTTAGTCTTATGTTGCATGTCTCTACTTTTGGTGTGTATAGTATAGAATAGTAGTAAAGAAAAATTTATTTAGCTGAAACACTGTGCGAGATCAGTTCTGGGGAATGGAAAGGATGAACGCACAAATATACATATTTGAATCTTAGACCAGTTTTGTTGTTGTGCTTAGTAGTTTCAGCAGTCCTTCAGCAATGTGCTGTAAATACTGTGAGTAATTTGCATATATTATAATCTGGGGTTCTAGTGATTCCTCTTCTATGTCTTGAAGGGTTCACTAGCACCATCTGGCACAGAGAAGGATGCAGGGGTGACGTGAAAAAAGTAGAGTTGCATTCCATATGAGTAATGGAAAGAGAAACTGCCCAGAAATGTTTATACAGAACCACAGTGTGTGTGTGTGTGTGTGTGTGTGTGTGTTTCCATTGTGCCATGAGAGTCTACCAGTGCTGGCTTTGCACTTCAAGTTTCCTCTCCATGGGGTCTCCAAGACCTCTCTCACCAGGCTTCGTCTTGACAGTAAAGACGGGGAATAACAAGTCAGTTCCACCCCATTGGGTGATTATAAAAAACTGACAACATGAGCAGAAACAGCATTTCCCCCATCCTCCATAATCAAAACACTAATGAGAAGCACCTGCTTTGGGCGGCTGTGGCTCCCTCATTAATACTGTAGTTAGTGGGCTAAGTGAGAGATGAGGGTGCTGATGTACACGGGCACAGGGTAAAACGGTAAGATGGTGAGAGGGTGAGAAGGTAGGGTTGGATTCTTCACCCTGAGATGCTCTATGTCAGCTTCACCTTCCAGTTGCTGGGCAGAGGGTTGTCTTAATGTGCATACTCACATCCCCCATCAAAGCTCCATTTTACCCTCCTCCCAATTCCCCTCCAGTACTTGCTGCAAACCAATTTTTATGCAAGTGACAGAACACAAATATAAAGGTAATTTACACACAACAAAAACAATTTCTGCCACAGCCTATAGCTTTCGTTGTACTTGTTTGCATCTGTGTAATGGGCTGTGTATCTCTGTGTGACATGGGAAGGCCACAAAGACCAAAAAAAAAGAAATTAAAAAGAGACTGAGGGATACAACAAACCCTTCAATCAGGGAGCATTTATTGCACAAGAAACACACAAACATGCAACAAGATCAACATGATTCATTAGACACTGGGAGAATAAGAAGCCCTTTGTTATTCTGAAACAATATTTCTAAATCTTGACTCTATCTCTTTAAAATAATAGTTTTGTTTCATACTCATAACCATCAGTTTTCTCATTTGACCCTTCCACCTTTCGACTGGGTACAGTCACAATAAATCAACTTGAGTGTGTAATGATGGTAGGACATTAACAATGTCAGTAAAAACCAGTGATCTGTAATATGATGCCTCTCAATCGCAACTAAATCTGTGTAAAATACAGAGAAAACAAACGAAGCTTCAGACTGGCTGTCTCCTGCTTCTGCCAAACACCCTCAGAGACACATCAAGAAGACAATTAAAGGAGTGATGAGGCCCAGACCATTGGCTAGTGATGGTACAAATTCATGCTTTTTTTCTGCTTTATTTTTAATACCTTTTTTCTTCTTTTTTTGGAAAATTTTCAAACTGTGATGGAGCAGCCTAACCTGTATTTACCGAGCCAACAGATGGGCGTAAAGAGCACTTAATCATAATGGGAGTGTGGCACTGCTGTATTTCAACTCACTTTCACAGTGACTGCAGCTGTAATCTGGTGTTCCTGAGTGTTGGTGATCAATAACAAGAACACTGAACTTATTTATGAGATGAACAGTTCAGCAATTGACACTGAATAGTATTAAACTGGAGTACGTAGGTTGAATTTTTTAAATATTTTCTGTGATTTTAATTTATCAGAAATTTTATTGTGGCTCAACGTTGAGACATGTTTTAATTCATGTCTTACAAAGATTTAAAAAAAAATTTTTTTTAGCTATATTCAAGTCTTTTACAGACATTAACTGCTGAATAAATTTATGGAAATTTATATTACTAACATTTCATTAATAGTGAATGAGATGAACAAAACAAATTATGACAGGCTTTTGGTCCCAACTGTGTTCATAACTTGAGGGGCCAGTGTACATAGTGTAAATAGAACATTATCATTACCAATAACTGAGGTGGTTTTTGAAAATCTCAGCAGTGACCCTCATCACCTCAGTGGCAACAGACATTATGAAGGAAACACTATCTGTGAAGTGTCTCTGCTTCCTGGCCTTCCATCTGAAACCTCAAAGTTCCCTCACACACCAATGAACACTAACAACCCCCCTTTAAAACACATGACATTGCTGTTTCCATGGACAAATATATGTGCTGATAAATCAGGAAACACACAAACACACTGCAACACTTGCAGGAAGACAGGAGACCCATATGAAGCTCATTCAGTCTTCAGATACAACCCAGTCCAGACCACAAGTTTGTCCCACCTCTATATCACTTTATTATTTGGCAACAATATTTTCTATGGAATGTGTATATTAAATGCATGAATATTACAACAAAGTTTTTTTTTTAATACAGAACTTTAGAAGTAAGTAAATAGGAAAAAAGATCAGGAACTTACATATGTTCCAGCTGGTCAGTGGAATGATCAAGCAAACAATTAAATAGTTCCCAATCCATTGGAAACCCAAGCTGTACAATAAAACTCAACCACATTCTAAATATTGACCCGGTAAAAACACTCCGCCTCTATTTCCCATGCCAAAATATTGTACAGAAAAAGATGATGCTGCAGCCTGGACAAGATGGCTGCACAAAGAGCAGCACCATCCAGGCCCTCAGCCTTCACCTTTCTAAATGGAGGAGCAATGCGAAAAATGAATTTGATGTGGAGCACTAAATGGTGAGGTCACCGAGTCAACTAATGGGGTCACTCGAGGTCCCTGAAAGACCAGGAGTTAAACTGTTTGTTGCAGGGGTTTGCCGACATGTTTGTTTGCATAGAACCCACCCCCAGGTTATACATAATGTGTGTGGAGAATCCGCTACAGAGCATCTACAACATCAGCATATATCGACAGCAGCAAATGCGCAATCAAACACTACTTGTAATATAAGACGTTACAGTTTCATCACAATGTCATACATATTGTAACAGTCCCTGACATACTGACAAAATAAACATGTCAGATTTTTAAATGTATAATATATATTCATATATATTATTTGTCATACACACAAGTATAAAAAATAATTTCACTTCACGTTTTTTCAATCAAATTGAGCTTTGATTTTAAGGTAGAACATTTTTATGCAAATGTATATTTTTATAGAAGCAATACAAGACACCGTAAAAACTTAAATGTTTAGTAAATGAGCTAAACCAGCAGGAGGATATTACATTTCAAGACAGCTCCTCAAAACAAAAGGATCGCTTGACGAAGACTGCCGCCTCAAAATGCAAAGGAAGACTATGATTCAGTCCAAAATTCAACCGTGTTTCAGAGAATTACCCAGAAAACCACTGATGCACAGAGAGAGAGAGAGTAAGAGAGAGAAAGACTCAATTACATTATTAATCCCCTTTTAGATTCAAAAAAACATTTTTGGTAATTAAAGTTTATTAAATGTATCAGGAGATGTGAACTACAGTGCTGGAGGCAACTTCTTCACTGTCTGACATGAGAGCTTCCCACTCTTATTAAAGGCCTGAGCTGACAGCAAAGCCATAATACAACCAGTGACTATAACAGATGCCTTCTCAGACTTTCAACCTAGACCTACCCATGATCCTTCACGAGAAACTCTTTCATCTACAGGCAGGTAAATCTGAGCTGTTTTGGGAATCCCTCTCAGCAACATCTTTCATTCCTTCTTCAATCCTTCTCAATCATCATGTTAAATCAAGTTGTTGCTTCCACCTCCAACTAACACCTTCACCATGCGGTTCGAAAAGTATTAACAAAAGTACTGTTATTAGCATCAGCACTGTCGTCATCACTGTTCCATAACCATAAATGGATTTAATCTTTTGACAGCTTGGAGATGCTCATCTGTGAGTCTGGCTAGATCACTTTAGCTCATACATGATGCTGATCTAGAACACCTACATACTTCAGAAGACCACCGTAGAAAGTCTGTCTTAACTTGGCTGAGTCAAATCCAGATTATTTTCTTAGTCAGAACAATGTCTTTTCTCAGTTACCCCTTTTCAGATTCCTGGTCCTTAAGGGTTGCATGCTTGTCAGTGGACGAAGGCTGTCAACAGCAGATAACAATGAATATACAGTTTTCCATCACATTGTGGATGAAGCTGAGCACCAGACTCTGTTGGGACTCTTACCCTTTCCAACTTCAACAGTATGCAGCTGTGTATTTCAGCACATGATATCTTTCTCCCATCTGCACTCTTATCTCTATATAATGAGACCGGAAGAGGGAGGTTCTTACAGAACAGTAACATTTGTCTTCTTACAACAATCAAAACAAAGAGCATCCCGGAGCTCACAAGGTCAGGTGTGATACTTGTACTGAAGAACTGTATTTTTCAAAATATGTGAGAGTAGCTTTTGCTTGTCCATTGACGTACACACTCTGTTAAAGATCATTGGCGCATATCAAGCTATTTAGCTTTCAATAAAGGTTCAAAGACTTTAACATTCCGTTCCTATTTAAAGCAGAAAATGAACTGCTCATCAAAAACCTGCTTTTTAAATCTTCACAGAATCCAACAAGGAGCGATTGCTAACTCTAACACATCATGTACATGGTTTCCTAACTAGTGCAAATGTACTGCGACTTGGTTTTCTGCCTTTCTGGTGTCCTTATAACAACAACTACTATAACAACAATCATATAATCTGAAACAGCAAACCATTAAATCACAGATCAATAAAGTACATTTCTTATCCCCTAATAAAACCCTGCAGACAAGGGCACATCTGCAGTAGTTCTGTCTTGTCTTTCTGACCTTAAACTACAGAAACTTGTATTCCACCTCATCTCAAGGCTGGCATCCCTGGGCGCTGCTCGCACCATGACTCAAGCCAAGACCCCCACAATCCTGAATAGTGAGCTTCAACTTACATCTCTCAACAGTTCATCAGCTAGCTTCCTATCTTTAAACCTGAACACTGGCAAATTTACGCATGTCCAAGGCATCGGCATAGTGACAGCATTCTTTTGCCTATGTTTATCATTTTTTTTGTAGCCAGACGCTAGAAAAAAGTAAAATTTTAATACTGCTGTTTTTTTAAAGTACATTTCCTTCACTAGTACATCCGCTGGATATTATATTTGTATGTAAGGGGGCAGGGATAAGAAGACAGTTTTGTTGTTTATTTCCACCCCTCAGAATCCTCCTTGGTTGTGGGAGGCGGGCAGAAGGGTGTGGGTGTGTTCTCAGAGGCCTTCCTAGGCAACTGTCACTCCTTCAGGTTCTCCTCAGCCACTCCTTGGGCCGACAGCTCTGTCAGCACGTTGTCCAGGTAATTGGGATCTGGGTAGCCATGGCCAGTGAGGTTTGAGCCGAACTCTGTTTTGTGGTGGATCTCGTTCCACACCACTGTGTCAGATTCCCCTGTGGTGCTTGATGTGCCAATGGTGAAGATGAGTCGCCTGTCCCATGCCATGATGAGCAGCCTCAGAACCTAGGGACAGCAGAAACAAAACACCCACCCCCAGGAGAGGACATTAACTGCAGAGAACCTCCACCTCTGCTTCACCCCAGAACCAATAGCAACTTTCATCTGACCTATTTGTGGCCTTTTTTTCTTTTCGTACCTACATCTAACAGGCCAGACAACAACTGGCCTCAAACCTGAGTCTTTAACACCCACAGATTACACAATGTAGAACATATATATAACAAACTCTCGGTATCCAATCTCTCTATGTCTGAGTTTTCGCTATAACAATTCTTGAAAGTTAATACTTACATATCGGTTTCAGAATGGAAACTTTAGCAAATTTTTGCCAAAGCATATACATTATAATTAAAAAATCAAAATGTGAACAAAAACCAAAAATAAATGAAAAAATCTATAAATACTGTACAGTACTGTAATAAAATCATACTGTATGTATTGTAAGAAACTACTGTGTACTGAGGAATTTATGCAAAGCAAAATGCATGTGCTGGTGTCTTATCAGCAGTTTCTGCCTGTTTCACTTTGTGCTGTGTTGTGTATTTACTGCCTATTTAATTTTTAAAATAAACCTATTTATTTAAATGTATGGACTAAAGAGGTAAAAGTGATAGGCTACTTTGATAGACGACCTTATTCCTTTTGTTCAGCATCTCATAACACTAAACTCCTGCTGCAAACCTCTCTCATCTCCCGTGTGTAACGCAGTGACACTGCAGGGAGGACTAAGCTGTGAAGTGTCCTGTACTGTACATACTGCACCACATGGTATAAACATGCAAATTAATGACAACATTAAGTGTTTTCTAGTTAGATAACTGGTGTTTACAGGGTTCATCATGCTGAAGTCATGGGCTGATAGTTATGTAGGTGTTTGTCCTATGGTCTGGGAGGGCATTATTTATTTATTTCCCTCCATTTAAAACAATGGGAAATAAGCGCTCGTTATTCAGAATTTCAGTATCTGACGCATTTTCGGGGATGAATCAGACTCAGATACCGAAGGATTGCAGTATAAACATCTTTGTGGGCTAAATGCTCAAAGTGCCAGGTGATATTACTGTGCCCTTGCCTCTGCTGTCAAAGCTGGGCTACTATCATGCCCTCCTAGGGCTGCAGGTTTCTCTGGTGCATAAGGACCACACCGATTACTTAAAGTTCTTGTACAGACTGAAAATAAGTTTTATCAGACTCATGGAGGCAAAGCTGTATCAAAATGGTCCGATCAGTATGTTATTCACTCCTGGAAGAATCGGGTGATGTTGCTGATATCCTTATCATGACTTGGGAAAACTGGAGAGCCTAGAGCAACTTGCCCTGCAACACCCCATTCTACCTCACTCCCCTGTCTGGTTGCAAACACTGCTCACCTTTCTGCCCTTCTCATTGTCTGGCAGATAACAGTGTCGGGGAAAACCCCTGGCGCTGAACTTCTTCCCAGGGTTTGGATGTTCAGTGGTCTGTTTAGGAAAACAAAACAGTGAGATATGGAGTCATATGAGACAAATAAGCAAATGGTAGGGTTTCACCTGCAGGATTAACGCAGTCTGACCTGAAAATCACTTTTACTCTGCATATGTTTATAGTTCATATTTGGGCAACAGGTGGTGCAATGTTAGGTTTGAATGCAATTAAATTTTTCTAAAATTTACCTATTTATATATATTGGCATTTTAATGCATCATTTTATGGTGGACACCCTGATGAAGGGTACTATAGTAGTAGTGGGATTTGAAGACAGCAAGATTTTGAGACTCTGATGTGTCCTCTGGAGTAAAGTCACTGTAATGCCTGTAGAAAGAAATGCTATTTTATCATTCACTGCACTCCTACTGCTCAGCTCTAGGGGCCTCAGCCTCAGACACCACAGGTATAGGGGTCGTGACCTGGATGCCAGCAGGGATGTCGTAGACAATGCGGATGGTCTTGGACTCGGGGTACCCTGGCAGGCAGTGGGGAATGATGTGGTACTCCATCTTCCCTGGTGGCTGGCTTCCTGTCTTCTCTCCGTAGATAGTCTTGCAAGTGGGACACTGCAGGCTGCCATCCTGGAAGGCAAAGTGAATCTTAGGTAAGGATCAGATCCTTAACTGTCTTCCAGAAATGAACTAACAGGTGCCCAATGCCGTCTGTCCCCCGTGGCTCACCTTGTTGCCATTGTTGTACATGGCCACCAGGCACAGCAGATGGTACATGTGGCTACATTTGCCCAGCTTGCCCACCAGCTCTGGCTTGATACCCTTGTGGTTCAGGACCCCCTCATAACCTGATGATGTCACCAGCCTCTCCATACAGATGGTGCAGTCCTGGGTAAAAGGGGTCACACAGATACATGGGGGTGCTTTGTACACTCACGCACCTCTAATTTTCACACTAGTACAATGCTTGTTTGGCACCTGTGCTCCCACCACAGCAGAAGCAGCACTCAAATTTGCTCGACTTCAGTAACCCCATATGCTGGACAACATGGTATCTCTTTCCAAGCCAAACCTCCGGGACGTAAAAAGTTATCGGCGGAAACCTGCACTCACCTCATCAGGGATCACTTTCACTTTCTCTGTGTACCGCCGCACCACATCCTCCGGGTTCTTCCCTGGTGACAGAACATGGAACAGAACCAGTCAATGGGAGACTGCACACAAATGGCATGCAAATATTTAATTTACATTAATTAATTTATCTGACACTTTTCTTCACAGCACCTCACAGTGTTCAAGGTACTTAAACTAATGTACCCAATTATCCACAGTATTTTTTGCTATATCAATTCAGGGTACGTACCTTTATCAGTGATGGGTTAAACAAAATACATGAAACAGTCACACACATAGGTTGGTTCACATCCTGGAGAAAGGGTATCTGTAATTCTGACCCTCTTTTCTGGTAACTCAGAGTATGGTAGCCAAAGCACCCCACCCCTGTGGATCCTGTTGCTGCAGCATACCTTAACCCTGGATGCGGACTGTAACTTCAGGTAGCTTATCCACAGGATGACACGACTAAGAAGCTTAGGGAAGTAATAATGTCCCTTATTATTATTACAAAGACCCACAGGCTCAGACTGAGAATGGCCCTTCCACCACAGGACCAACACGCACACTATGGGATAGTCTTACTGTGCATGGAGGATGGCCATAGCTACCTTTCTATTTTTAGAACTGCCCAGCCATCCTTTCCACCTTACTATGGCCCACACTCAAAGGAGGAGCTTGAAGCTTGATTTTGTGTGTGTGTGTGTGTGTGTGTGTGTGTGTGTGTGTGTGTGGGCGTTTGTGTTGTGGCTGGGGGGTGTGAGATTCAAGACACAAAGATGTAAAACAGAAACTGGCCGATCAATAGAGAAAACAGCACCCTGGAGAACAGCCCGCGGTTTCTATGGCACTGATCCAGCTCTGGCTTACAGTCTGCAGTGCGCACACACAGACACACACACAGACATACACAATCCAGGGTCCTTTGAGTGTAAGGAAACAGCTCTAACCACCTGCTCTTCTCTCACCTTTCTTCAGGTGCTTCTTTTTAGTCTTGCGACGGATGCCGTTCACCCCAGGGACAGGCTTCAGGTCACTCTTGTTGATGGGCGGTGGGTGCAGTATGGGTTTGGGGGCACGGGTCAAGCACACTGGTAATCCCGCTGCACACATCAGGATGCCCGTCATACCTATTGGGTGATGGACACATCCATAAGCCACCTACAGTGGGAGATCTGAGCAGTGTCTCCTTTTGATGCTACCAGGTGCGTGTTCTGCTCATTACCTGCCAGTGCTGGATGAACCGGTCCAGATCCAGTCAGATTCTTCACTGGGAGAGCAGGAACCCTGCAGAAAATACAAATGGACCACAGTAAAACACTATTGTCTGGTGTGAGACCATGTTTTCAGCACAAATGGCCACATTGTCGGCATAATAATAATAATAATCAAACTATCTATCTATCTAGGATTCAAGCAATTATTGTGATAGCAAGGTGGTGGCTCTAACCACTACACCACCCCCTGCCCCACCTCCTGCTACCTACATCCATAAAATATCCATATAAATGTTAATCATTCAGATTCAAATCATTGCTGAAGATATTCTGTGGTGTAAAGTTGCTTTGCACACACAGCAGGATGACAGTTGTCAGGGGTATAACATGGTAATATTCAGAGAGGAATCAACACCTTACTGAGAAAAAAAACCCCAAACAGTCCCTTTTCAGGGACATGGCTGAACTGGGCAGATTCCTGAATGAACCACATGAGACACATGAGAAAAGAGAGAGAAAAGAGAGAGAAAAGAGAGGTGTGGGGCACTGAAGTAGATGGTGTGAGCTCAAACCGTGGAAAGTACACACATACACACGCGCACACACACACACACACACACACACACACACAAAGGATGACATTATGAGATAATCCATTTTTTCAAGCCACCATGTTGCTAAAAAAAGAACAACAGAAGGATATGTAGACACTGGATAGAACTATAGTTCATCACAGGGAGCAGGACGGCCATCACAGGTTCTTTGTTGGTCTGTGGACACACACTACACCATGGCATCTACACATACTGGGCACTGTGCAGGTCGTCATGTCCTGGTGTGTTTCTCCTTACAGAGGTGTAAGACGTCACCAAAGCAGATGGTGTCACTAATCCTCTCTAAATCCCCCTGGCACTCTGGTATGACAGGGATGGCTTGAAACCACCGCAATCCACTCGCTGTCACCTAACCAGCTGCCTGCTCCCCACTTCTGTCCTTCCCAGTTTCCCCAGGGAAGCTCTGTAGTGTTTTATCTGGTCAGCAAGACCAGCATTTTGGAACTGTTCAGCAAAGTAGCTCCATAGGGATCCATAATTCCTTGTTACAACACAGACAAAGCCCCTTGTCCCTTTTTTTGTATCTCCAAAGTCCCTCTTACCACTAGGTCACAATTCATAAAAGCCTATGAATATGGACATTCTCTGATCCATTTATGGTTAGCACTTGTTTACAACTATAATAAATTAAAATCTTTGTAGGATATTTTGTTTAATTTTATATATTTTTATTTTCATTCAGTTTTATACATTTAAACCTACTTTAAAATGAAAACTAATTGTAAATGACTGGAAATATCACTCCCACAAACTCCTATCCAATATTGATTGTTGGACACTTGAGGAGGTGAGTTGAAGGCAGTTCCATAGTCTTGTTTACTGCCATCTATTGACTCAGAGAGCAAATGTATTTGCTCTACTACAAGTAAACAGTTTAAAAAATAGGTAAGTGAAGAAAATACAACTAAAACAAATAAACTAGAAAAAGTGTATAGGGTGTTATTTAGAGCCTGTCCACAATTTGTATAGAGCTCTGGAAGACACATATTTTAGTGTATAATTTAATGCAACAGGATGGTGCCGCCGTTCTTGACACCTGCCTCCCGCCCTCTGCTGCATCCCAGCGGCCCCGAACTATGACAGATGCCTCTTACACTAATTGGCCAGTGAGGCTGTCGATCCACCTTGATCTCAACACAGTAAATGGCGCAGCAAGTGTGAGTTATGTGCTGGGTGGGCGGGCGGTCGGCCTGATCCAGCGCAGCTTGTGGATCTTTAACTAAGGACAAGTGCTAATGCGCCAATTTAATTACCTCACTCTTCCATTACATCCAGCTCCTTTTTTCAGAGGCACATCTACATCCTCACTATGTAGTTGTCTTACTACAGATTTGATTTTCAAATCTGGCTGTGTGGCACTGAAAAAAAAACAATGCGAAACACAATGTGAACAATACCAGATGTCTCTGAGCAACCAGATAAGTACTTTGGAGCAACCAGTCATGGATGGGAGGTTTAAAATGGAAGAGGAAGAGGAACTGATGCTTTTACAGGGACTTATGATGTGGGTCTGCTGTGATAAGAGCTTTTATTTTATCTCCTTATCTTATTATCTGTGTGCAAATGCAACCTGATGATGGTGTTTATTATTACATTCACATCTTGTTGTTTATTCATTTTTTCAAAGCAACATACAATGATTATTAATTAATATTTTGCTAATACAGTTATCCAACACAGCAGAGTAATGTAACACACACACACACACACACACACACATGCGCTGGTTTCCTCCCACAGTCTAAAAACATCTTTTTTTAGAACAGAGCATGCCAACTCTAGACAGACTGAGCCAGACCCAAGCCCAAAACCCACAGCTCAGGAGCTGTGAGGCACCAGTGCTACCTGGTGAGCTTTTGTCTGTGTTTTTTTAATAGACAAGGGCATAGGATTCCTGTGCAGTGGGCAGTTTGTGTGTGTGTGTATGGGGGGGGGGCATCATCTCTAATCTGATGAGCTCCTCCTGGCTGATTAGCTGAGATGATCTCATACGGTCAATAGTATAGTGGATGAATGAATGAGTCACTCAAAGGGGCTACGTGCTAATATCCAGCAGCAGTGGTTGCTGGCTAATTAACCCAAAGAATATAGTGTGTTTCCAGCTTGGGAAACCTCAGTATCAAAACTCACACTTCTTTATACACTGATTTCTTATAATACCATCTGAGTGGGAATGCACAGAGGGGAAAGTGTATTATATACAAATAAAAATAACAATTTTTCACATCATAAGCTCAGCAATTGCTAAAATAAAGAAATTAGATGTTACCCATGGGTTATCTCCTTCTCTTTTAACTATTAGACCCAAAAAGAATGAAGAGGATGACAGGCAGCTTGAGTTTCTCGCTCTTCTTCAGAAGCATAATATCTAAGAACCTTTTGGACTCTGCTTCTCTGACGAAAAGAATGTAGAACTGCCTACTGATTCATGAATAACACACAGTTTCAAATCCATCAATCAAATCAAATCCCACAATTTAATAGCCCGTGTTAAAACTAACAATATAAAGGTATCTTAAAAATGCCCCTTCCATGTTTCTGTTACCCAGTATTGCTGTTGTTGCAATAAAAATTCAAATAAATACCTTTTCTTGTCTTTGTTCTCCTTCATTGGAGATGGTCTCATACATTCTTGTCATCATCTGGCATTTGGCAAATTGCTATGGTAACTGTGGCCATGACTTTTAATGTTAAAAATGTGGTCATCCTATTGGCCAACCCATACATCCTTACTACACCCAGAGGAACTAGTTTGCAGCACACTAGCATTTTGAACATTTTGCTTTGGTGGTGCCTTCTCTGTTTCCATGTTAATGTCAAATATTTGAATTTAACACATATTACTAAAGGGTAAACACATTATAGTCCTTTGACATAAAGTCATTCACTGTTGCTTGGAATAACAGGAGCATCCAGCCATGCATATGCAATGTGAGTGGAATCTGTATATCTTCTACACACTTCATTAGAAGTAAAAAACCAAAGGTTCAACATCCTGAAATTCCCAGACCATCATCTGACCAAACCCATATACCGTCACATGACTGTTGTCCATTATTGGTGTACATTAACGTGTTTATTCAGCATTGCTTAATCCCAAAGGCAGTACCAGTAACCTTTGTGGCACCTGTTGCTTTTGTAAATGTGCACCCCATTGCTCAAAGGGAACACATTTCTTTCTCATATAAAGTACTATTTTGCTTATATTTACACTTTATACTCACTTGACATGACATTATTTATGCTATGTCTTTAAACCTGTATATCTCTACGGTATTATAATGACCTCATACTATATATGACCAGCTTAATGCAAGTATCTATCTATCTATCTATCTATCTATCTATCTATCTATCTATCTATCTATCTATCTATCTATCCAGAAGAAACTACTTTTTGCTCTCTCTTGTATGTTTGTATAATAAAGTAATAAAGTAAATCTTGAACATTGAACATGGTGTTACACCTGAACCTACACAAAGCATGTTTCTTTTTTGGTGCATGTGTGTGTAACAAAACGACAATAAACATGTAAATTTGCCACACTGTTCAGTAGTTAGTACAATCATAGACCTTATGAACAACACACCCCATCTGGTGGAACAAACATCTTACCCTCTGTAGGTGATCTTCATAACTTCTCTGGCTGCTGTGTCTGTGCAGTACTGCTGCTACAGTTACACTGGGCTGCAGACACACCCACACAGGCAGCTTTGCTCCCTGCGGCCAGAGTACTTACTCAGGTACTAATCCTCCTGGAGGACCTGCATCAGACAGCCCATGACATCAGAGAGCCCATGACGTGACACTGGCCCTGCAACCTGTGACTGTGAGGCCTGAGGCCATGGATTAGTTACCCAGTGGAAATAACAACGCATGCAGAAACCAGCCAAAACAAACACATGTGTCACTCTGCTTACTTACTCTACCNCACACACACACACACACACACACACACACACACACACACACACACACACACACACACACACACACACACACACACACACACACACACACACACACACACACACACACACACACACACACACACACAGACACACACACACACACACACAGACACACACACACACTTGTCTGTCTCTGCTCACATTACACATCTTATACAGGGACACTGTTTAAGAAAAGTATTTTGAAAACATTAAATATACTCAATATAACCTCTCAGTGAGGTCGGTGGTCTAAAATCTGTCTGTAGAGTTCCTATGTTGACTCAAAACAGCATCAGTTTTTCACTGGCTTTCATTCAGGATGTAGTTCAATACAACATTCCAATAGAAGGTAAAACACTGCAGGTCTACTGCTGAACAACAAGAGTAACTTGATCAAATTGTCTTCTTGTGACATCATTTATGTGTGTGTGTGTGTGTGTGTGTGTGTGTGTTTGTATTTGTTCGAGGAAAAGAACAGTGTTGTTTGCACGTAAAATTTGAGCTGGTTCTTCAATATTGTTGGGAAATGTTCTTGAATTGAAATGCTGAAATTAAACAAGACTCTTCATCTTACTGAGTTTACAAATATTGAACATTTGTAAATTGAGGGACAACTGTATAAAACAAGCTAAGCAACTATAGCTGAGCAAGTATTGTAATCCTAACCCTAAGTACTGTAACCCAATAACTTCCCTAAAGTATAGTAGAAAAGGGAGCAGATTACTGAAATCTACTTTTGTCTAAATCTATTATAATCTGATCTTTCCTCAAATTTATCTAGAAGCAAAATGAGACCAAAGGGCTCTCATCCCTGTTTCCTGATTTCAGGTATGCCAGTGATTTATCAAGGAAAAAACAAGGATGTTGGGTCAAGTCAAATCCAAACTGTCAGTGGAAATACAAATGATGAGAATGAGGTTATTGTCAGAAGACTGGATTCTCCTGAGAAGAGCACGATGATTAGGAAACTTGTAGGAAGAAGAAGAGGACAAGCAGCAACCCGATAAACCATCACATATTAGGGAACCATCTTCATCTCCATCCCTCCACTGGGATACTTCACGCTTACATTCACGTGGAAAGTTCATTGCAAAAGCTACTGTGGATAAAGACGGAGGTGACAGGTCCTGAGAGCTTTAGGTGATAATTTAAAACACAGCTTTTCACACTGTGATTTCCAAGTGCTTTTCTGATGGAGCTCATTGTGAAGCATCACTTCAGGTAAAAAGGGCAAATAAAATCCATAAAAACAGACTTGCATGTTTAAGTAAATCCCCAACTCTTTCTTGAAATAAGTTTGAATAAATAATGTAATGGCAAATTGGGCTCTTCCTCTGGAGTGGAGTGTCACATAAATTTAGATTCCATCACTGTTAGCACTGCATTCTCTAATGACCAGTCTGACAATGAGAGGTACATGCAACAAGAAAGCAAATATATATTTCCTACTTTTTTTCTTATTAACAATCACAGCCACTGAATAAGGTAATAACCAGAATAGCACATTCAGTATAATGAATGTTAATTAATTAGTATTTTTCTCTAAACCAACATACAAGTTTAAGCTTCTTACAATAAATTAGCCATGTATTTTATTAGAGCAGTATAATTTTTACCAAATCAATTCAGGAGAAGTACCTTGATAAAAGGTATTACACAACAGATTTGAACCTGGACCCTATGAGGGTAAGGCATCAGGTCTAACCACTACACCACCTGCTGCCCCGTTGCAGATTAGTCACTTAATTTCTGCCAACTGGTGGACAGTTGAACACACTCAGGCTGAAAATGCTGATCTATTTTTGTTTTTTTTCCTTCCAGAATAAAAACAGATGTTTCCTGCTTTGTCATCACATGACTGGTCCCTACCTCTCCCATCCGTTTCTGCTCTCACTGTTCCTCCCAACCACTTTCTCCTCTCTTTTTCAAGCTACCTCACAGTCCTCATCCTCCTGCCCATGCACCTAAACCACAGTGCCACCTACAGTCCCCCTCTCTGGTCTTAACCTGGACTTTTATTAATCAGGAAGCAGTACGATTTCCTCCAGGTAGAAAAATCGAATTAGGCCCAGTTACAGGACTGCCGACTGTATGCTTATATTTCTGTGTCTGTTTTTCGAGTGTTGTAAACACAGGAGCAAGGAAGGATGTCGACGGCACAAATTCTTAATCGCATATTGATGTGGTGAGCAAGTGACACCACGGTTGAGCACGCAGACATAAGGTAAATAAAGCCCTTATAAGACTGCTGGAAATAGAAAATAAGCAACAATGATAGAGTTCATTTGTACGTTGCATCCTTTTGTACTAATAGAGCTCCATTACTTATTTAGTTATTTCACCATTAATGTAAACTAATGGAACACAGCCCCTGTTTTTCATGGTTTCTTTCCCGCTGTCATCTGATACCACATGCAGAGAATGGCTTCCTGCAGCTGCATCTTAACGCCTGCAGACAGACATGGAGTCAACAGTGAAATGGCCTGCTTCGTCAGCCAGCAGAAATAGGTCAGGAAGCTGAAAGCAAAATGAGCTAAACGGACCCCAGAGCTGATCACCCGTCGCCTGCAAAGGGCCCAGCTGAAATGTTTCTCTTACCCTTCGTCTTCTTCCTCCATCTTGGCTGCTTCCTGCCCCCACGACACTGACGTGGCCCAGACCACAAGCGCTGCACTCAGCCTTCTGAGTTGGAGAAGTGAAAGGAGGAACAGGACCCATGACAGGCAGTTTGCATGATTTGCACCTCCCACACGGACCCCCTGCTACATCAAACCTATGTCCCACCTGTGGCTTTGCCCCCATCTCCAGAAACACTAGTGGGCCTGTACTGCAGGTTGCTGGCCTGATGTGAAACTTGTTTCCTGGGTGCAGTGTGGTTCACTGTCCAATGAGGAGGACCGTTTGGTGACATTGTTTACATCTTGATAAAGCAGTAGATAAGCCAACACTTTCACACTAAAAATGGCAGAAAAACAAAACATGGCTCCTTCTACTCTGTGCTTTATAACCTGAAATTACTGGATAAAGACTTAAAAAAACTAGTGTTTTCATAGTGACTCATAAGGTGACACCATATTTTCAGCTTTACTACTGGGACTGAATTTGCTGCACCAGCAAAATAAAACTGGGGAAAAAATCCAGCATTGGCGCATGTGGCACACTACACTACTATTGATTTACACTAGTATTTTTATATTTGCATTTATCTTCAAAATGACTTAAAGTTTGAGGTTTGCACAAAATACTTACAGTGATTTACAAATTTACACAGCAGGGTAATTTTTACTTTATCCGTCTGATGTAAGTACCTTGATGAAGGGCACTGCAGCAGTACATCATCTAGTTATCAGCAAATGACATGAAATGAGACAGAGCTTGACATTGGTAATGTTACTGCATTTTGGCAAGTGGCCCTAAATCCCACACCAAGCTGGGTTAGAGGGCAAACCATTTTAGGTGCTGTTTATAAGTTATTAAATGATCTGTATCAGCTGCACGTAGGTATTGGTTACCAGTAGATGGCGCTGTCTATGCTGTTTGTCAGCCCAATAGGGAAGTGGCAGATTCCAGCTGGCCTGGCTACTGTGTGGCCTAACTGAACCAGTCCTCCCATCACTGCTGCTTACACCCATCTCTGGGTAATTGTACCATACTGTACTGCACATGTCGAATGTTGCCTTCAGATAACCTGGTTATGATGCCAGAAAGCAGTGATATTATTTATTCATTTATCTGATGGTTTTCTCAAAAGCAACTTGCAGTGTCCATTTTTGTATACTGGTTACAGTGGTATACTCAACAGCAGGGGAATTTTTCTGCACTGGTTCATGGTATGGACTTTGATCAAGGGTACTACAGCAGGAGCAAGAATTCAAACCCAAGTCGTGTTGCAAAGCAGGTTATTTATTATTATTTATTATAGTGCTGTCTGCTGTTTTATAGAACCTATCCCATTAACAAGCAGAGGAGTGTTTGTGCTGTTAAGCTTTTATTTCGTTCACATGTTGCCTCAGAGCTGCTACACCACCTGTATGGATGAACTTGCCTAAAGCTGCTTATGCACCTATACATCTGCCTATTTCACCTGCTTACCTGAGCACATCAAGCAAAGTGCTTCTCTTCTGCAACACAACAGGAGTATCCCAGAACACCAAAAGTTTGGGTTCCAGGTCTGTGTCACTGTACTTCTGACTCAGTCTTATGTCACCTGACTGTATGTCATCACAAATGTTTGAAGACCATTTCTTAAAAATAAATAAGTAACATAAAACAATTACTCTCCAAATAAAAATCCACTGACATAGTTTTCATTTCTCAAACGTCATTAGTTACTAATTGACAGTTGTTCTGCAACTGGACACAAAGGTCAATGACGGTTTCACCTGAACGAATTCACAGTGAAAACATGGAGAAGCAAACTGACGGACACTAAATTGTTTTTACGAGACCATTAGGTGCCGTGACCATCCGTTATGATGTTGAGACAAGAGGCTAATTATGAGCCTAATTCAATGACCATTAGAGGAGCTTAATTCAATAATGGAGACGCAGCACGTCCTCTGCACCGCTTATCACACTTCCAAAAATGATAACAGCCAGCGCCCTGAGCCAGAAATACCCCTTTATGTAATAACTTCCATGGAAACAAATATGCACGTTCCTTTTCTTTGTATTGCTGCAGTAAATAAAAATCAACTACTCTTCGCTAATAAATTACTCGTTGGTTTTTTCATTATTTTCAAAAGGAGGTGGCCGGAGCACCAGCAAAAGACATAAAATAATCCCTTTTCCTGGGCACTACTATATTTGTGAGGAAATGTGGGGTTTGGGGCATGAGGCAGGGGCAAAACACAGAGAACCTCTGTGGTTTGTGATTTGAAGGTGCTGTATTTCCATCCTGACTGCATCGTTTTGGGCCATCTGGTAAAATAGGAAAATTCTGAGAAAGTGCACTTACGCTATACATCGGTTCCTCAACATATGAAAGGAACTCTGTTCATAATTCATTTTGTTTGTAACTCCAAAGTCCCTTTCACCCCCAAGTCACAATCAATAAAAGCTTAACAGCACAAATGTTCCTCCGCTTGTTAATGGAGTAAGCTCTATAAAACAGCAGACAGCTCTATAATAAATAAAAAACTCTGTCACACTTCATTCCATACATTATCAATAACTGCTTGGGCAATACAAAGTGAAGAATACAGCTGGAGGCATTGTCCCATATCAGATGTTTCTTTTGTTAACTTTGCACTGCATTAAATTGAAAAATCAACTAAAATTCAACTAAAATTGAAAACTACTGAAAATAAACAGTGTCTACAACCTCCTTTCAATGCTGATGACAAATTAATCTATTAACAATTCTGATGTTTGCCAGCTTTGCACTACTTTCCCCTTTGTTTATTATGCAGCATCAATAAAAAGCCTGAGAAAACAGATGTCCCTCCATTTATTTATGAGGTTGTGTGAGCATCAAAGTAAACTACTCAAAGATTAGTCACATATTTTGTACCTTGATACATTTTAAATATACAACCACATAAAAAATATAACGTAGATTATTTCTGCATCAGCTCATTGTTGCAGCTATCCATATGGTTGTTAACTGATAGGGTCCTGCATTGCACTGGTTTGTATTTAGAGCAAATACTGTGCTTGCAGATTGGATAATGCAATAATATAGAAGAATAAAATAGTTAAATAAAAAAGTTAACAAGTATATAGCATGTATATAGACGGAGCTGTCCACCGAGATTCCAAGACCAGCCAGACCATGGAATATAGCACCAACAGATAGCACAGGTGGCCGACATGAGGTGAACCTACCATAGGCTGGAACAGGCAGAAAAGAACAACTACTCACAAAAAACAAGATCCCTGGTGCAGACTGTGCAAAGAAGCCCCTAAGACAAAGCAGCACTTAGTAGCAGCTCTAAAACTGAGAAGGACAACCAAGTGGCAGAGATCATATACAGGAATATCTATAAGGAATATGGCCTAAATAAGTCTAAATGGGAAAAAAAACTGCAGATACTGATGGAGAACAACAGAGGCATGATAGTGTGAGACTTTCACATCCAGACAAATAAAGAGGTACTGGCCAAAGAAGCAGATATAGTGGTAATAGATAAGGAGGAAAAAACTGCAGTGGTGGTTCTGAGTGATAGAAACATCTCAAAGAAGGAGTATGAGAATCTGAAGAAATACCAGGGACTAAGAGAGGAACTGGAGAGAATGTAGAGGTGAAAACCGAAGTAGTCCCATTAGTGACAAAAGCAATTGGGCCTGTAACCCCTAAGGTGGAACAGCAGCTCCATCGGATCCCAGGTATAACGGCATTGGTTTCAGTCCAGAGGAGTACAAGCCAAATAACCACAGAAATACTGCACTGTACCCTCAAAGTTTCTGAGGAAGGTTACCACTCACAGGGGCAAACTGGGTGAGAAAGATAAATAGTACATCAGTGTGAGAGTGTGAGAAAGTATTATTCATTTCAACATGAACAGTCATATCACTACATTTTGTTGAATTATATATGACTATTTGTGTTTATGTGTATACTGCATATATTTTGTAGTGTGTGAATGCTGTGTGATGTGTTTTTATTGCCAAGTGCCTGTGTTTTACAGTCCGTGCAGTAGTTTTTGTCTGCATTACTGAACAATAATGTCATTTTATACTGGTATGTGTTTAGACATCTGCTAAAAATATTTGCTGCTGTGCCACACAGTGATGTTTCTGTGTGTTTACATTTAATTGTACCTCTGGGTAATTACAAATCTATCTTTGTGAGTGTTTGTGTGTGCATGCATACATCTGTTTGTATAATGCATGACTATTAGCATGTTCCTGTGTGTATGTGTGTGTGTGTGTGTGTGTGAGAGATCTGTGGGAGGCTATGAGAGCATGATGATAGTTCCCAGACGAGTGGCTCTGCACACAGGATGGTTGTGGTTGACACTGTAGTTGCACAACTATGTGTGTGCATGCGCACACATGCACACACACGCACACACACACACACACACACACACACACACACACACACTCTGCTGCTCTGATTTGGGTCACATGCTTGAGCAGACTGAGAAACCAACTCTGCAGCACATCTCTGTCTGCTCTCTGTTCCCCATTGCTGAGGCCACAGCTCTGCTCTACACTCTCAGTAATGTTCACAAGCAGAAAACCTCAACGCACGTCCACTTCACACAGCCCAGCCGTGAAACTTCACACCACAGTATGCAGATTTACACTGGAATTTACTTATTTAGCAATTTTTTTTTGTCAAATTGATATAAAATTTAGGGTCCCAAAATTGCATTTATTTAATATAATTGTTCAACAAATTGTACCATTTTTATTGTATTTATTATATTTTCTTCAATTTTCTTCTTTATATTTTATTTCACTGCTCTAATATTTACCATGTCATATCACTTGCCCTTTAAAGTGTCATTTTACTTTATTTTATTTTATTACTTTTTTTAAATTTAGTTTTATTTAATTTTCATTCTTTACTCATAACCACTTTATCCTGGTCAGGGCTGCAGTGGTCCGGAGTCTATGCTGGAATCACTGGGCTATGAAACTACACCCTGGATGGGTCACCAGTCCATTTGAAGATATTTTATTTTATCTTATCTAAAATAAAGTGCATTGCTGTAAATAATAGAAAATGCTAAGGTTACCTTTTTGCCCCAGTGACTCCTGCTATAAAGTTACCATTCAGAAAAATGACGCATATAGAGTTTTACAAATTGCTTCCTTATTTTTATCACCAAAGTTACGGTATTCACTGCTATTATTTGCAGAAATTACTACAATGAATGCATTTCGAGGCAAAAGAAGCCGTTTGAATATGACTGCAGACTTAAAGCTGAGTCAAACAACTAACGTTTGGCTGTTTTAGCAGTGAAAAAAATCTATTCAACAATGGATATGGATATTACAAGAAAGTTTCTTGAGTTGTAAGACTGAAGTATGAAAGCATGTCCTGTGTGATCTGTGTGAGATTGCTTGGCTGCTGGTATAACACAGGAGAAATAATGAAACATTCATTGCCAATTTATAAAGCTGCCCAAAGTTGCCTGGATCAACTGATAAATAGTAACATGGAAAAGAGACATTTATGTGGGTCAGCACTCGGTGTTGCCACAAAAAACAGAGTGCCGTGATGTTTCTCTTTAGCATGATATGACTTTTTTCAATTGTGCGGCAGAGGTCTTCGCATTCCGTGGATCTCAAATTGTGCATCCATCCTTTGTATTTTTGGAAAAATCAGGATTACCTCCATTCTCAAGAGACATTTGTTTTCCAGTTGGTGCTACAAATCTATGGACTGTGGAGAGCAGAATATAAAGGCTGTGTACACTAGAAAAGATACCCCTTCCCCCAGGCCAGGCCCACCTTAACTACACTTAATTGTTAATGAGAAGGAAGTTAAAGGTATACAGATTTAGATAGCAGTGAAGATGAGGAAGTACATGCATTTAAACTGTATCAGTAGCTAGATGTTTCAGACTGTTGCTAAAGGTGCTTCTTTGCTGAGCCAGGGTCATGTGCATTTCCCCTTTCATGTACCAGCCAGTGAGGCCATGCAGTTATGTGCTATGGAAACTGAGTTTGATTCCGGCTCAGTCTGTGTCAAGTTTGCATGTTCTCCCCAGATATGTGGTACAGTGGGTGATCTGGTTTCCTCCCACAGTCCAAATACATGCTTTTCAGGTTACCCGGTCACTCTAAATTGCCACTTATAAAGTGTGTGAATATGTGTGTCTGTGGTCACCTTGTGACAGACTGGCATCACTACTAGTGGTAACTTCATAGCTTCCCACTTAGTGACTGCCGTGACTGTTCTCAGGATCAGCAGTTGGGAAAAATGGATGGATGGATATTTCGGACAACTGTATCAACACAAATAGTACAGCTTATCAACATCTAACTGGACAGGACAGGGCTATGGCAACACACAAGAAATGACTTTGATGGCACAGAGATCTTCTCAGTCTTGTCTACATTGACCCCCTCATTTACATGCATTCCTTTATCCGGCTGTTTTCTCCATAGCAGCTTATAGCATTGTGCTACTTACACTGATTTGCTCATTTATACAGGCAGACAATTTTTATTGTACGAGCCACTCATCACACAATGAACTGGCAGTCCTGTAAACTCTTGGGTTCTGGACGCTCTAGAAAGGATCATGAGAGAGCATGGGGACAAGTGAAGGATAACAGATGGATAAAACCAGAATGCTATGGATAAGCCAGAGGAGTAGAGGAACAGAGTGTCTTTTTGTGTTGCTGTGCATTGTCACCATCACCTGGGCCACTCGGAATGCAAAATGTAAACAAGCACAGCGACAGATCAAACAAACAGCCTGGTGCAGCTTTTGACAGGCCCATAGATCCCAGTTCGTCCTCCCCCCTGCACTGCTCCCCACGGTTGGATCCCACCCGTTTTGTTGGGCATCCTGCCACCGAGTTTTATCTTTACCTTTGTTTTATTTACTGTGGTGCCTTTGACTGGGAGACAAGACCAGGATTAAAGGCACCATAGCTGAGTCACTGCCAGAGCGAGACGGCGGCCGATTTGTACTCTTACCCTGGTGGGATGCTTCCACGAGCTGTTCCCATGGAGACACGCTGGGTGCCGGGCCGATTCAGGTTGTTTTGGCCGTTGATGGTGAGACTGTGAGTGGAAGGCAGGGCAGGTGGACCCGAGCAGCGAGGAAGGCTGGTGGGGCCATTCTGGGAGGCAGCAGGCAGAGTCCCCTGCTCAGCCTTGCTCTGCCCTGCACCCCCAGTGCCTCCCCCTGTGTTGCAGTTGTTGCTGCCAGAAACTGTGGCTGATTGATTTGAGCCCAGGGACCACAAGGGGGCGCCAGCAAAGGTGTTGCTCTGTCGCACGGAGCCAGGAGCGGCCCCATAGAGCTTGCGGCGCTGTGATGCCAGGATAGCATTGGAGGCAGCACGAGTGCTGTGGACCAGGATGCACTGCTGGCAGGAGCAGGGCTGCCCTGAGCTGGCACCTACCGGCCAAGACTGTGACTTGGGGATGGAGCCCATTGTGAGTGGGTAGGCCAGATCCATGCGGCGCCGCAGCCGCCGCCGCCGCTGGCTCTGACGGTTGGTCTGCGCCATGCCGTTGAAGTCAATGAGATAGCAGAAGCCTAGGGAGGACAGGTCCAGCCATGGGTGCTGCTTCTCATAAGCGTTTTGGATGGTCACACAGATCTCCATGTCATAGGGTGTCCAGGAGCCGTTGTCATTCTCCCATTCCCACACAATGCCCTTGCCTGGCGCTGACGACGGGTCGTAGAAGTTCCGCTGCACTGGCCGCATGGTGCCTGTCAGGGAGGAAACAGCCAGGGTTTTATTTATGTTCCAGGCAAAACTGAGGAGACCTTTAGGAACATGCTTTTCGGTGCATGTCCCAAACTGTACATGCTGCATTATAGTGCTAATACTCCAAACAGAAGACATGATACCACATGTTTTAAAGGTGCTTCCAAGAAATCCTACAAACATAACCTTTTTAGCCAGTTCTTATTTGTGGTAGAACATTCCAAAATGAATTTTATGGATTGTTCTCCCACAAACTTTGCTATGATTGTCAAAACACTGTGAGAGACTGGCATGAATTTTTGAAGATCCTACAATACTGCCTAAACACTGGAATCAATTCCACTGAGAATCAGTCGTCCACAGTCCGTTCACATGACTGGACACCAATACAAAGTATGAATAAAACCAATTAAATGTCACATTTCATACCCCTGGATTATTTGTCAGACCTTATTGAACTTAAATAACTAATTACATTTGCTCTACTGGTGCATTAAAAAAGGACTGTTGCACTGTATTGGCAATTATATGCTGTACAAAGGGTACACATTTACATTGACTTATTGTTATTGTTTAAGATGCAATTGTTGAATCACGGTTTGCACGAACTCATTCAAAAGTAGCTGCACTGCTTAATAACTGGAGGAAAGGATCACTTATTGATTTATGAGGCTTTACAATCATGTTCAAAGCCTCATAGTTGCATCAAACTCTACTGAACCAAGATGAATTTACAATAAAACAGACAAATGATAAACAGCAGAAAGGTGGCAGTAGGAAGGAAGCTAGTGGTGGCATCAATTTCTACCCATTTTCCAGGCTGGAGGAATTTGGGTCTGCAGTCACAGTAGACTGCTTTCGTCTCTCTGTTGCTCAAAAGAATTTTTTTCCCCATAACTTTTTTGAAAAAAATTTAATTCAACACAACAACTGTCATGTGATGAACTACATAAATAACAATAAAGTCCGCAACTGCAAAATAATATGGAGAGTTCACAGTCAGATAATCAGTTAGCAAGGAATAAAACACATTTCAGGGCATATTAAGATCACTTAATATTTAATATATCAAATAAAATAAAATAAAATACTTAAAATTTACCAGCAAAATATACTTCAGTCACAACAATATAAGTTGATAGATCAATATGGTACATCTTATCACCATAATAAAACTATAAAACAGACCAGCAAATTTTAATTACTGTATATTATAACTTAACATTAGGTGTTCAGTCTTACCTTGGGAAATGGACATCTACAAATACAGGTATTTTTAAAGTATAAAAACACGTTACAAGCTCAAAACACAAATGTAAAGCAAAATCCAAACAAAAAAATACTCCACATTGCAAATTTGCAATAACAGTTAAGGCGGTGGGACACTGAGTAGTGCTGCTGCCTCACAGCACCTGGGCTGTTTAGGTGTGGGTTCCAATTCAGTTCTCCATGAAATTCCTCAGGGTGCTCTGGTTTCCTCCCAAAGTCCAAACACATATGTTTCCAGTAAATTGGTCACTGTAAACTGCCCATTGTGTGTGTGTGTGTGTGTGTGTGTGTGTGTGCGTGTGTGTGTGTGGCTACCCTGCAGTGGCCTGGCATCCCTTCCAGGGTGTGGTCTCCTAGCCAGAAGCTCTGGACCACCACAACCCTGACTGGGACTAGCGGTTAAAGATGACAGATGAATAGATGGATAAAGTGCACAAAGCAGCCATATCAAAAAGGTGATTTATCATGTGTGCAGGATCCAACAGACAGGAGCATGGCTGGAGAAGAGAGACTACAGTGCACGGCTCATGTGTGTCTAACGTGTGCTGCTGCAGATCACATTCCGGGGAGTGCCACAGCACCAGCTCTCTCTGAAAGAAATGGCATCAGTAGAATCCACAAACCTGACCATGAATGACAGCCATGGTAGTGCTACACGACTCAGCATTGTGGGTAATTTCACTGGTGAAGACCATGAGCCCCGGGCAATGTCTCTTCCTCTTCAACCCCAAGGAGTTGTTGTGCCATCATCTGGCTTAGACAGGCAAAGCATTCACTCCCACAGGATGTTGGGAAACATTTATCGTGGTACATACTAACATGCACCCATGGCGGTCACAGGTTTGCTTGGCTCACATAGAACTGGATCTGGATAAGCTCCATCTTGTTAAACAGCAGATAATGTTCTGTACTTTTGATATGGGAGAGGCTTTTATTATCCATGTTTTTTTTCATTACAGTGGGGAGTTAGGATGAGATTCCCTTCACTGGCTGCCAAGCTGCCTTCAACTTTCTTGCCTTGTTTTAAGGGCAAGACATCTTCTCAAGAAAAATACGAGTGGCCAAATGAAGTATATGTCTGAGCAGATGGGGTTTATTTTGGAAACAGCTGCTGACAAGAGGGAAGAAAAAGTCAGGTGATGAGTGTACTCTGTGTCCAGCCCAGCAAAACTGTATGTGAGACATTTGTTCAGTTAGCAAGGAAAGGCTGGGGCTCCTATAGGCTTCCTTACCGACGTTCTTCATCATGCATTGCATTGGGCCCATTCAATTTTTTTGTTTTACTATTTTGTTATTATTTTTTTTTCTTTTGTTGTTTTAAAAATGAGCCTTATGATGGCACATTTGGTAAACAACATCCCAAGAGAAGCCAGGGTGCCTTTCCTGTCGGCACATTTTTCAGCTTTAAAAAAAAACAATCAGTAAATATTACCAGAGATTAACAAAGGAACTAAACAAAAAAGGGAAGAAAATGAGTAAAGATGAAAATGATGGCACCAAATATAACCAAGAAGCCTGTGACAGATGCTATGAGTGGACTGGCTGGCATGTGGTCAGAGAAGACAGATGGGGTAAATGAGAGATTGAGGTTGTTGGGGGTCAGCATCAAGGTGACTGTTTCAATAAAAGTCCTTTTTCTAGTTGTTGCATTTTCATAAAGCAACCTACAGTGTTAAGCAACTTACAATGATTTACTCATTTATACAGCTGGGTAATTTTTATTGCACCAGTTCAGGGCAAGTACCTCAATCATGGGTGCTACAGCGGGAGGTTGTTTCAAACCTGGATCCTTGCAGCAGCTTTAACCACTGTGTTACCTGCTGTCCCAAGTAATGGCCTTTCTGTAGTTCTTCTCCCCAGTCCAGGTGATTTTCTGACACCCTGAGAGCAATCTGGCCGATCAGATTGGTCCAAGCAACAGACCACTGATGTGGGGTTTGGGTGTGTGAGTGAACCTTCTTCCTCTGAGTCCTTGACTGTCTCCACAACTTTCTCCTCCACTTTCTGGCCTGTTGAACTTTGGGTCACATGCCAGGTCCCCTCAGCTGCCTCCCAGCTGGTTGGTTACCGCACCATACAAGTTCTGCCATGTAATGGTAGAGTCTCTGCATACTGACCCAAGTTTTATGGGAATTCATTGTCATACATTGCAGTAGTGCACTTTTAGTGATGCAGTGGAAAAAAATGTTGACTGTTGTAAAAATAAGTCCCTAATTTACTCTAAAGCAGAACCAAGATTTGATCCCACAGTTTTTCTGATGTGTTAATTCCATTGCAGCAGACAAGCTGAAGGAGACTAACTGTCCATAGCAACCCAGACGATTCCTACTGAGCTGATATTTTTGCCAGAGATAGATGGCAACGTTTGGTTGACTGACCACAGGTGTTGCCTAAACAATGTTGTCATTTAACTTTGCTCATACTAACTGACTGTCAGTTACCCAGTCACTTTACCTTGCTTATTAATCAATAAACCTTCTAAAAAGTGCAGCAGACAAAAAAAAACCTCAATGAAATCAATATTTGGTGGGACCACCCTTTGCCTTTAAAACAGCATCAACTCTCTTATGCAAACTTGCATGCAGTTTAAGGTAGAGGTTGGTAGGTTCTTCCAAACATTTGGAGGAACTGGCCACAGTTCTTCTGCAGACTTTGACCGTCTCTGCATGTCCTCCCAGACTGACTTGATCATGTTGAGATCAGGGCTCTGTGGGGACCATACCATCTGTTGCAGGATTCCTTCTTTTTGCTGAAGATAGTTCTGTATGACTGAGATTGGGTGTTTGAGGTCATTCTCAGGCTGCAGAATGAATTTGGGACCAATCAGAAACCTCCCTGATGGTAGATAAGAATCTACCTGTACTTCTCAACAGACACTGAAGTTGCATGCCTAAGACTTTTGCACAGTACTGTAGCTGTAAAGAATTAAAGAGTAATTAATGTATGGAAACTGCCTTGTTATGTTGTATTACAATAACTACAGCTAGTCCTCAACTTACGGCCAGGTTAGGGACTGATGGTTGGGTCATAATTCACATCATACTCACCACAGTGATTGTTTCTAAGTGTGTAGTCTACAATACAGTAACTTTTTTTCAAATATTTGTCAATATTTTTAACCTATTTTGTTTTATTTCTGGCCACAGTACAGTATAATGGCCATACCATTATTAATTCACTACTATATTCTTGACCAAAGTTTCTTCTTAACATTTTTAAAACACCTTCAGTATTTCTGTGCCATATGACAGTGAGGTGTTGTAAACACAAGTGATGTCATCTCTTGTTTTGTCAGTAACCCCACTGAATTCATTGGTGACCGGTCATCAGTCATTGGTGCACAGATGGAGGTGGTGTTATAAGGGATGTGGCGGGCAGCCGTGGTTAGTTTTCAGTGCGAGTTCATTTCTGTGAGATGCATAATAAATGAAAGACCTGTCCTGAATTGACCTGATGCATCTGCATTTTAGGTGATATAACAGTTAGAGCGACTAACACTGTATGTTGCACCATCTTTTAGTCATGGAATGGAAGGAGATAGGAGAAGGGTGAGGTCACAATGGAACAGGTGCGAGAAGATGGTTGCTGGTGGTATGGGCAAGGTGCTACCATTGTGACATAGCACACAGTCTTATATGGCTTTCACCTCACACAGTCACACATGTATACTGTGTAAGAATATGTGTAATGTTTTAATGTATTTTTAGAACATTTTCATAACATTTTTCTACAAGCTTTCAGTCGTGTTTTAGTTCTGTATATGGTTTTGTATTGCTGTCTGCAGACACTATCATGGCATGATGTCGTACATGTACTGTACAGGTATTGTATTTTGTACATATACAACATTAATTAGCTATAAGACACTCATTTGCTTCACAGAGTTCCTAGAAATCATTAAAATAGTTTTTTTTAGAAATTTCACCCATTTCATTTTTGAAATTATTACTATTGTTTAATTAATTGTGATAGCCCATCATAAGTGCAAGTTTGTCATATGCTGAGTATGTTGTTAGTCGAGGGGTACCCGTAATATTAAATATTAAAGTCATTTTGTCAGTTCTAATAGGATTTGTCAATGTTGGGACTCAGTGATGCAAGTTAACCACTGAAACTAATGATTACGTCTTTCACTTTTGGCTTTTTTTTAGACTTTTTCAGGAACAATTTAATTTTTTAAGGTGGCCAAAGATGAGACATTTGAAAGCTTTTGTCACACTCAAGCCATTCTTGATCGATGGAAAACTTCACAGAAAGACAGAAAATCAAACTGCTGAGTTTCAAGCATCTTCTACTGTTTAAGAAAAACCAAAGGTCCTCTTTCTACATGGCCCTTTAAACACATTTAGCCACTTAGTAGATTTGCCAGGTAAATAACACATGTAGAAAAGGCCCACAGTACAGCGAAATTAGAACAGAGTCAAAATGTTGAATTCTCCCAAGAGCCAGTTTTGTTAAAAATATTCATGTCCTCAATCGCTTTTCTGTGACAGAACAGTACAGCGGTGCTGTTACATGGGGCAAGGCTCCCCAGGCACAGATGGGGATCCAGGTTGTCAATGGAGAGCACCATTAATCCTCCTTGTCTTCTGTCCCTGAGCTGACTAAACTCTTGCATAATTACACAGGCTAGACACAGACAAGGGCACAAGGTTCAAGGGAGCAAATTCAAAACAGAATGAGAATTTCTCTGGCTTTAGCACTCTAAAGAAACATCTTGGGATTTTCAGAAATTGTTAGAAACAAAACTCTAGATCACAAGTGTGAATGCATAATTTCCACATATGACACTTCACACTTTGTATTCCCATTTGAATAAAAGTCAAAAAAGATTGCAGGCTGATGACATGGGTTCAAATTCCTGCTTCTTCTGTAAGTCACTTGATGAAGGTTCTTACCCTGAATTGAAAAAGTACAAGGGGTGAATCATTGTAAGTAGATTAGAGTACAAACCTGACAATGTAACTTACTAAGTGTCAGATTCATTTTTCCTAACTAACTTACAGTGTTAAGCAGCACTGATTTACCCATTTGTACAATAGGGTAAGTTTTACTGCATTGTTTCAGGGTAAGTACCTTGATCACACATTGTGGCCTCCTCCCAGTGTGAATAGGATATTCTCTGTTTATCTTTTCTTTCATGCACCGTCCCCCACAGACGGCTCTACAGCTCCCTGCACACAACTGTGTGTGTTTCTGTCTCACATGTGGCTGGGTGCAGGTCTGGCATCCTTTTTTGACATATCTTACACATGCATCTTCAGCTTTTCTGATGAATGAATGTCCTTTGCGTGTGTTATTGTAATGAAAACGAAGATGCATCTGACAGTCTTTTTACTGTATTTATACTGTGCGTTCATTGCTTCCAGTTTCTCCTTCTGGTTTCTTGAAACTTAGAAACAACTATTTATGATTTATGATTTTCCGAGATTTTCATGTGTTTGTATGTATGTATTTGCATGTAAATATGTATTTGTATTTTCACCTGTGTAATAAAGTATAATGTTAAAATAACCTTGTTTAATGTGGTTTTTAGCTTGGTTTTTAGCTCCCCACTTTCTAGTTACACAACCTGAGTGCTAATCAGGGTAGCACTGTATTAATAACAAAAAAAAGAGACATGGAATGATGACTTGCTATGCACATACTACAACGTCACAGTATAAATGCTGTTACAAAACAGCACTAAGCAGGACAGCATTAAGCAAGGTACTACTATAAATCTAAACGTAATAATAGTAAGCATCATCACCATTTTACGGACCTGCCGTCTTTGTGAATATTTTACTATTAGCCAATCACTACTCCCACCAATACTTGGGGAGTGTAGCGACAGTTACATCAGTCTGGCCAAAGTGGCCAAGGTCTGTGTGTGTATGTGTGTGCAGAACTGGTGCTTTGCAGATGGGACTGTGACTGTGGGATGGCCTCGTACGCCTCTCACACTCGCCCTCCTTCCCATTCTCTCCTGTTTCACACACTTCCTCAGAAGAACTGCAAGCCGAAAAAGATACAGAGAAGTGTCTTCCACTGTCAGAAGCGGCAAACAAAGGGAGGCTGAGACTGTCAGCATAGCTGGGAAGATACAAAGTGGGGGGTGGACTCAGCGGAGGTGGGAAGCTGCCAAGAAAAAAAGTAATAGGAAAAAAATGCAACATCTTCCTTAGAAAGGCTCAGTAGGGCATACTGCAGCAGATCCCCCACCACACCCGGGTTCAGGACTGAACCCACTGCAGCAGTAATGAGGAGAGACAGGTTGGATGTGAGGGTGGGGCTTGTGAGGGGCATTTAACAAATTTATTAGGGTATCTGCAATGACGGAGAAAGACACGTTTGCAGCCCTCTGCCTCACTCTCTGCCCCCTCTGCCTACAGAAACCCCCTGCAAA
The DNA here is from genome assembly GCA_900497675.1 of Arapaima gigas. Taxonomy (NCBI): domain Eukaryota; kingdom Metazoa; phylum Chordata; class Actinopteri; order Osteoglossiformes; family Osteoglossidae; genus Arapaima; species Arapaima gigas. Next base: position 444,203 of record UFQX01000534.1, on the reverse strand, counting down.
ATTTTTTTTGTCGTGGTTGCCCTGCGCCAAGGTGTTCTAAGGCTGCCAAACGTGTCACCTCCCTTCCCCCGCCTCTGCCCATGTCGTAAGCCATCGCTTCCACTCCACAGCCCATACTGCTGCAGCGCCGCCCACTCTTCATTGCCACCTGATGCAGCCCCACTGGGACCGCCGTCCTTTTGCCCAGATAGGACACTCAGAGAGGAGCTTGAGAGTGGCAGCGAATTAACTCCCCTGTTGGCCTATGAATGCCCCCTTAACTTAGATGTAGCCAAAGCTGTCCCCATAATGAGGACTCGCATGCACAGCTCCCATCAGCTGGACCAGCAATGACATGCCATGTGCAGAAAGGTCAGCGTTGGATGCATCCTCATATGGTTCCACACAATGGGAGAAGAGGAAGCCAAGCAGAGACATGAACTACACAATATCCAGGATGTACAAGACTGGTTTCACATTCAAAAAAATTGTGATTTGACCCCCTTTTTATTACTGTCAAATCGTTAAACAAACTCCTTTTCTGATTGACTTATGCAACACAATTTGATTATTTTTACATGTTTAACAAAGAAATATATTTCACTGTCAAAAACCACACCTAAAGTATAAACATGTGCTTGACTGAAGTGTCTAACTTTCTTCTGCTAAAAAAATTAACATTTCCTCTGTATGATAATTCTAAGGTATTCTGGAATATGTCAGCAGCTTCTGGAACTTCTTAGACAGTGCTGCATGATCATATTTGTAAAATACTGCAACCTTTTGCTTTGTAGTGTTTATGTACATGGATGAATTTGCATTTTCATGCTGAACTGTTCCAGTCTATGTTCATGTGACCTGGTGCTGTCCTGATCTGCTGTTAATAATAATAAGAACAGGTGAGTTCATCACCCCTGAAGCACATATAACAGGGGTTTAGCAGGTAGGGAAATCAGAATCATCACAGCTTTTGTGTGGGAATCATGCATTGTTAAGAACACGGGGAAAAAAAAGACTAGCTTATGAGAGACCATCATGAGAGACATAGGCGTGTGCAACACCAGCGTGAGAAAGGCAGTGTGGGAGAGGTCAGTGTGCAGGAGCTGGCATACAGTGCGAGAGCCTGGTGAGCTGGAGCTCATTTGGCAGGAGACCAGGGTACAAGGCATTCGTTTGCTTTACTTGCTGATTTTTGCTGTTTTAAGGATGCATTTTAATTACATAAAAGGTAGTTACTTCCCTCTTGTTTGTACACGGATTCCCATTTTTCATCCCTGGCGATTAAACACTTGTGACTGAAGAACTGAGGAAGGCAGTGAAGCCCTACAGTTGCACTTTATCTAAATGTTACAGCGGTACAAATGAAAGTACAATTATTTATTCAGCAGATACTTTTCTGAAAAAATACATTCAACTGACTTACTAAATTATACAGAAGGGTAATTTTTACTGTATCAATTCACAGTAAGTGCTTTGATCAAGGGTGCTATACCAGGAGTAGGGTTATGAACCTGGGCTTTCAATGTGTCAGCTGTAACCACCACTCCACCTACTGCCCCAGAGAGCAGTAAGAGAGGTATAAAACTAAAATCTATGTCACTCTAGATATAAGTACATTAATACTACTAATACTACTGCTACTACTACTACTACTACAACTAATAATAATAATAATAATGTTTCAGTTTCTAAACATCTTGGTAGTAGTAGACACAATTATGCAAGGCTCTTTGCAGTGTGACAATAATAGGAGGCAGTAGATTAATTGCCTCGAATAATGAAAGAACCTTTGATCAATGCGACATGGAGGACAGGAGTGGCATGCTCTGCAGTTTTGTTTCCAGTTTCACCATGTGGTTTGGAGTCTCCACACTCCTCTTTGTTGCTTCTGTTGTGGCCACCTCCAAGGGTGTACTTATGGAAGTGGATGGTGGGGAGGTCAGTATGGCCTTTGGTGACAGGTAGTACTATAATGGCTGTTGTGGCTGGATGCTGTGGTGCAGCTTCTGCAGGGTGAACTAAGGTGCCCGGAAACAGGCCAGTCTGGGGACATGGCCGATGTGGGGGATGTCCTTAGACAGGGGCGCTGAATCTGCATACACTCCATCTCCAGCAAGTTTATACCATGGTGTTAAGCTGAGGTCATGTTCAAACACGTGTAGGCACTACTTTGGGATGAGACAGCAGGGAATAACATGGGGGTTTGCAGGCAGAAGCACTAAAAGAACTCCCAGATGGTGAGATCCCAACATCATTCACAGCTTCTTCAGTAAAGGTGTTGAAGAAGGGCGCCAGCAGGTGATGTGCTGGTTAGAGCTGCTACCTTTGAGGATATAGGATTGAATACCACTTCCTGCTGCTGTAAAATTGGTAAAGGTACTTACAATGGATAAATAATTGTAAATAGCTAAGTATACATAACTAATGTTATACGTTGCTTTAGACACAAGCATTAGCTAAATTAATCAATATGATGAAAGTAACCCTGCTGTATGAATGAATAAACCATTGTAAGTGCTGTAGTATAGTGCACCAGTTGACTTAATATGAAAAAAATTAATAGACAATAACTAGTAGAATATTCTATGGAGTAGGATTTAGTGCTGTTGTATTGCAGGGTGTAGGTTATTTTAAATCCCCCTCCTGCTGTGGTACCCTTCAACTGATGCTGTAAAAATTACCCTGTTGTATAAATGGGTAAGTAAAAACAAATTTGACATTGCAAGTAGATTCTGAAAGAAGTGTCAAATACATTTGAAAAATTTCATTTATACATTTAGATTCTTTTCTGCAAAATTGGTCTCCAAAGGTCTAATTCTGCTCTGCCCTTATTTTTAGGTGGCATTTGTAGGTGTAGGTTTGACCCACATTGTTGAAAAAAAAAGCCGAGAGCAAAGCAAAGGGTGTCGGCAGAATGTCAAGACTTGGGAGAGTGAAACAGCCTTGTGTCACATCTCAGTGGCATTTTAAAATGCCTGCTTCTAAGGGGCTGGAGATCAGCAGCCCTCCTGCAACCTGTGTCAGGGTGAGAGATCTGCTTTCGCTTGCCCCGATAAGGCCAAGGCTGGTGGTGTGGGGGCGGCATGGATGTGCTTTGCGGGTATTTCCGTTCACATGGTTACCATGCCTGCCACCCCAACGGTGCACCTGTGTTGTGTGGTTAAGGAGAGAAGCTGTCCTCCCCCACTCCGATTTGCACTTCGATGGGCTCTCCTGCCTTCACCTCCTGAGTACAACTGTGCACAGTGAGAGGGGAGTAACTGGAGGGCTGACCTGCCTGGGAGGCCTGTGGCTTTTCTGTTGGATGAATTGAACCTCACAAGGTGAATCCATTAGCTACTTGTCAGGGTACTGTTCTACCTAAGTTTGGGCAAACAGTCGTAAACAAAAGTCACCAAAACGTCTAATTTTTACTGAATCAGCTCAAGGTAAATACCACAGTAAAGGATAATGTAGCAGAAGGTGGGGCCTGAGCATGGGTTCTTGGACTACAAGGCAAATGTCGATCCCACCATGCTATTCACTACCTCCTATTATTATTATTATTATTATTATTATTATTATTCACTGATTTGAAACTTTTCTCTAAAGTGACTTAAACTTAGCAACTTTACATGTTAATTTACTTAATCTTAGCCATTTTTACAGCTGGGTAATTTTTACTGTGCCAATTCAGGGTAAGCACCTTGCACTAGTACTATACTACACTATACTACAGCAGGAGTGGAATCCATCCCAGAACCTTATAACTATTATGCCACCTCTAGCCAGGGTAAACAGTAGCCATGCCAAACACTTAGGTGTGAATACTTCGCTAAACCCGCTGTTGGGGAGCGAGGTGGACACGGTGATGGAGAACTGCAGCATTGGCCAACAGTGGGCACCGAAACAAGGCCACAGTGTCTAAATCACAGGAAGTGAAGTGTGAATCGACCAGCTAAAATGGGCAGTGTGTATCCGCTCCCAAGGGCTGTGATTCAAAGGATCACACAGCAGCAGAAAAGGGATGCGAGTGTGTCACATACTGCAAATAAACCTCTTTTGCTTTGATCACCGAGCACCAAAACTAAGGAGAATGGTGCTTTTTCAGGGCTTTGTCACATTCAGATCCAAAAAGTTTGCATCAAGAAAAAGGCACTGGAAAAAACACACTTCATTTTACACTGGAGGCTGTAGGACACAGCAGGCCAGATCACAACAACAGATCTGACCTAAGTGCCTGAACCCATAAGTGCTGGGGTTAGGTATCACTTTCTCACTGACTCATGCTTGTGGCTGTCGTTCCCAGTCTAAACTGTGGTGGATCACAACTCTACTACTCTACAGTTTGGTCTGTGCTAAACATTTTGTGAAACCTGTTGCATGGAAACATCAGGGAAAGCAGAACAGTGGCTCTGTGGGTAGGGCTGGTGCCTCACACCACCTGGGCTTGGGGATTGAGACCAGCTCAGTATTTAAGAAGTTTACATTGGATCCCTGTGTTCGTGTGGGTTTCTTCCCAAGTTTGCCAGGGTCCCCCCAAAGACATCTGTTTTTGGTGCACACACTAAACTGCCGAAGGTGGGCATGTTTGTGTGACATTGCTCTGAGATAGACTTTATTGCAGTCCATCTACCACTGTAAGTCTCTTTGGATGAAATTGTCAGCAAAATGCTGTTTAACAACACTGTATATTGTTTTGGAGAAAAGAATCTGCTAAATAAATAAACATTACAGCTCATGTGGGAACTGGCTGGTCCTTCTAGGGAAGGAAACCAAGCAGCAGTGAGTGGTGAAGCTGGCAGAGGACAGACAGCCAGACTGCTGGAAGGACATATCACATGTGGAACAGGAGAGATGATATCTTATTTACTTCCATGTTTGTGATTATTAATTTATCTGACACTTCTCCAAAGTGACTCATAATGTGAGAGGATGATACACTTTGCTACTCACACTTTACCCATTTATACAGCAGGGTAACTTTAACCAGGGTGAGTACCTTCATCTTTGACAACTTCTCCAATTTTTTAATCAAAGCAGGAGACAAATACCAAGCTGAATAATTGATTTTTTGAACTAAAAAATTATATAAATTAATTTATCTAATGTCTTTGTCCATAGCAATTTACAATGTACTCTAAAATAGTTACAATTATTTGCCCTTTTACACTGTAGAGCAATTTTACTGTATTAGTGCAGGGTAAATACCTTGATCAAAGGTACAACTGCAGGAGGTGTGACACAAACCAGGGTCCTTTGACTGCATGCTGGCTCCTTAAGCACTATGCCATTGCTTATACAATTTACAGTCATTAAATTTATTTATATTTGTTATTGAAGAGTTTTAATATTTATTCTGTCAGGTTCAGTCGAGTCCAGCATGGTGGTGCATTGAGTAGCACTTCTGCCTTACAATATCAAGGCTGTTTAAATGTGGTTTAATCTCTCTGTGCAGTTTGCATGTTCTCCCTGTGTCTGTGTTTCCTTCCACAGTCTAAAGACATATGATTCAGGTTAATTGCTCACTGTAATGTGTGTGGTCACCTTGTGATGGACTGGCTTCCTCTCCAAGGGTTGTTTCATAGCCCAGTGCCCAATGATTCTGTCTTACAGGGTTCAATCCAGACATTTTCTGTTCATACAGTGAAAATGCCTTCTTCGGTTGAATCATAGGAAGGGAGTTGGAGAGACAGATTGGGCAGAAAAATTAAATGTTTCATCAGTTACTCTTCACCTGCCTCCCTGTGTGTGTGTGTGTGTGTGTGTGTATGTGTTAGTAAGAGATGTTGCCCTGGGTGAATGCAGTCTTAGTTGGACTAGTTGGCAGAACAGGGTCATTCCAACAAGCCATTATAAACTACAACAGTGGAAGAAGTGTCATGATTTCTCTTTTTCAAAGCTTTATTCAGAGGAGAAAAGGACCAAAAACTTCAAATCAGACGATGTTACTAGATGAAGGTCACATTAGTAATTATACTCTAAAATTCAGCCCAGCTGCTTAACCAGTGGTTTATAAATCATGCTGTTTTGAGGCTTAAAACAAATATTTAGTTTTCAAACAACCTTTGCTTGGTCAACTAAGCTATTCTGAGCTGTTTTTTTCTCAGAACCATTAAAACTCCTATGTCCTCTGTTAGAGGAGGCTTCTGCTCCCCTACCGAGCCAAATATTAGATCTATGTCCCGTTTCTGAGGTCCAACCAGAAGGATCAATAACTAACTGCAGTAAAAATGTCTAAAGCTTCCCAAAAAACAATGCCAGGAACACACCAGTGGATTCTGGAAACATCCATCCATTCATCCATCCCTGAATCCATCCATTAATGATTGTTTGCCCATTTGAATGGTGAGGAGGTCCAGAGTCTGTCTTGGAAGCATAGGGTGTCAGGCAGGTTCACACTGGACAAGATTCCAGTCCATCACAGAGAAATCTCAGTCAGCCACACACACACACACACAAGGAGAACATACAAACTGAACTGAGTCTGTTTGGGATTCAAACACACACTGGAAGGGCCCAGGCGCTGTGAATGATAGCAGCTACATCACTGTGCTGCTCTCATTGAGAAACATAGATCTACAAAACAAAAGCTTAGTTGTTAAGCTACAAGCAGCAATTTCCCCATTTATACACTCAGAAAAAGATAATTTGAACCTACAATCTCTCGGAGATGCAACAGCTCTAAATGCTGCAGTATCTGTTTGTAGCATAACTGCACCACTCTTGGCTGGTGCTTGCATTGCACTGACAAAAGCACAGACCAAACAGCACCATAACTTCCTCAGAACACAATTACATCAGTCCTTCATCAAGAGGAAGCAATAAAATGGTGCCTTCAGCATTTCCAGTGGTTCATCTGAGCTCACGTCCTGCCAAGTGCCTCCCTGCATGCACTGCACATTTGCTTCCTGAAAAAACAAGTGAAGTTTTCCCTGTTTACCGGATGCGGATGATGAACGAGGCTGTGATGTCAATCTAGGTTGCTGAAACACACAGGCTGACTTTCTACTGAGGTAAATCACTCAGTACCTTCCAGAGACACAGAGAACCAATAGTCAGGACAGGAGTTATAAAACTACATAATATTGTAAACAAACCCCAGCAAAGCCTCCTGTCAAGCTCCTGCCTGTGTATCATTGTAGTCTAGCTGATACCTGGAAAATGAGAAACGTGACTTAGAATATTAGCTTTGTACAGTGTGCTATTAAATGTGATTGCTCCATTTATCCACCAGTATAACTTTTACTACTTCAGTTTAGTCACAGTTAGTACAGCAGGCCTTCAAATCGAGGACTGTTCCTTGCAAGGTTACACTCCAACCACTGTGACGCCTGCTGCCTTTCACTTGCACTGATTCTTGCTGTCAGTATGAGCTCCAATCCTGCCCAATCTCACCAACTCACGCCACCCGTAGAGGGACCATACTGGTCATGTACATGTCATTATGTCTTTTTCCCGTTGCTAATCAGATATTTTCAACCAAAAGTGACAAAAATAATGAATTTTAATGTCCTCCCCATTTATAAAGCTGGATTTTATATAAATAATTGAGTAGTTTTCAAGTACCTCAAAGAAGGGCATAACGGCCACCTATACTTCCCAAGGTGTCTGCTGGGGAGTCACCAGGTACTAGGGCTCTGTGTTCTGCTTGCAGTAACTGCTCCATATCAGCAGTAATGGAATTACAATATACTCTTCTAATTTTCTGTTCTGCCTAGAAGCATTTAAAGATGTGGCTAAGTACATGTAATTTATTATTTTTCATAGCGTACTTAGGAGTATCATAAGGAATTATTTTTTTGATCTCCAAAACAAGAGGTCAGGGAGGTTTTTCGGATATCTGCTGCAATGGTTAAGGTTCTGCAGGATCTGGTCAGGTTGGTTTGGACCGTGTATAATATAACCTCCATCCTGGTAGACTTTTGTGGACAGAGTGATGGAGACAGAGAGAGAGAAAGAGAGTAGAGTAATAGAGAGAGTAATATAAATAGTGGGTTATTGAGATGCAACATAAACCCCAGAAGCACTTTTCTCATGAGTTCTTGTCACATTTGAGTATTTGATCACATTCGTGGTGCAGTTATGAGTAAAAAAGAGCAAAACATGTTTACAGCAATGAGACATTCAATCTGCATGCAAATAAACACAACTTTATTATTACTTATTCAGTGATCTATCTCCTTTCTCCTAAGCAACTTACAGTATTAGGTTTGTACAATAAGCTGCTTACACTGATTTGACACACTACACTTACCCTGAACTCCTAAGCAAAAATTACCCTGCTGTATCAATGGATAAATCACTGCTGCAGCTTAATGTAAATTACCTTGGAGAAAAAAAAAAGTCAGCTTAATAATAATAATAATAATAATAATAACCTAGAGATAAAAAGTATCAAAAAGGTACACACACCAAGAGTAAACACTCATGCAGACATGTGCACAAACACATGCAGTCTCAGATTTCTGACTACACACCCACACATAAATTCACACGTATACACGCACACATGCACAAATGGCTACACACACCCACACACACCAGTTTGGCACTCTGTGAGGGGCACAGGAAGATGGACTCTGCAGGCAAATCGTTGCGCTGTGGATCTGCCTGTATGCCGTTCAGGCACTACAGGAAACAGGCCCTTCCACTTCCTGCACAGTGAGAGTCCCTGTTCAAGAAACTGGAGAAAGGATCTGAACTGGAGGTGAGTTTGTCTTTCCTCATACCTGTGTGTGTGTGTGTGTGTGTGTGTGTGGACCCTTCAACCAAATGGGAGACAAAATAAAAACACTGAAAACTGTAAAATCAATATTCTTTGAAATGGCATTATAATAAAAACATCAACAAAATTCTATTATCATGAATTTAAGATTTGTATATCTACCTATTCAAGGTAGGTTTACTCAGCATCTCTTTCTTCTCAGGATTTTATATTTAGGAGTCTGTAATGCTGGAAACAGAAGACTCCTCCTACTGCAGCACCCTTGATCAAGGTACCTACCCTGAACTGATGCAGTAAATATTACCTGTGTAAATGTATACTTTACTGTAAAGCTTAGTACATAGCACTATAAGTAACCTCAGATAAACCAGTTGGCTACATAAAGGTTAATACTAGTAATAACTCAGGAACTATGCTTAAACGTCCAAGAGCAGTGGTCCTTTGATATCTGATCTGACAACTTGCCATCAGACTTCATAATCTACAGAGGTACAGAACTTAAATTATTATCAAGCTATGCATGATGTGCCTTTCTCCCTGAAGGAAAACCTCTGCATCTCCATTCCCACATTGTGACTGAAATGCCACTGCAGAGCTCTTCTAATTAAACCTTTTTTGTCCATTGTGGCAAATGCACAGTTTTCCTATGTTTCTCATTTTCCAGAACATTCCTGTTTGTGATTTACTGTCTACACATATAAGACCCAAACAGTCCATTGGGCATTCAGATTAATGAAAAAAATATGTTTGTGCAATAAATCAGTCGTTTCTTTGATCATGAAAAAAATTCTCTATGGCAATCAACAATTACTGTATTTAAAAACTGAAGAAGCTCATAAATGCAGATGTGCTGCTTTCAAATTATGGAATCACACAAATACAAACCATGTCATGATGAAAGTCTTATGTTGACAGTGTGCTGGCTATAAATGTGCTTATTATAAAATTAATTTATTATTCATACTATGAAATTTTCCTTTTAACCAAAACAAGCATTTTGTGTTTGCCTGTAGTATTTCAAGTAAAATAAAGTAGCCAGTTTCCCTAGAACTCCATATGAGAAGTTTTGTTTCATTTTAACAGAATGCAGTAAACATGAAAAATTCACCTGTTCCCTGCTGGTAGACATGGTGGTGTGACCGGCACAGTGGAACAGGGGGTGCTGTAGCTGCTTAGAGTTCCTGATTTTCTGAGTGCGCATCAGATCTTTGTGTGTTTCCCTCACTCCATGTCTGCTTTGTCCTTCAAACCTTTCAGTGTTCCAACATTTCCCAAAGACACAACTGCTGACTGCTGGACCAGAGAACAATGACAGGATGACTCAGTTTCATAACATCATGGGTTCTGGCAAGATTGAGGTCCACAGCTGAAACCACTGATTCCATATTCAGTTCAGTTCCTCCATTATCCTTACCCACTTCTCCCTAGTCAGGGTAACAGCAGTCTGGAACATGTTGTAGAATCACTGGGCACTGGACTACAAAATAACACCTTCAATGGGACGCCAGTCCATCCACATGCTAGCCGTTTAAACACACACATACACACAATGCAGGCAATTTAGAGAGACCACTTAACCTGAAACACATGACTGTTCACTGTGGGGAGAAATTGTACCACCTGGTACAGGGCCCAGTTGCAAACTCCCTATAGACTGAGCTGGATTTAAACAGACATCCAAACAGCCCAGGTGATGTGATTTAGCACTGCTACTCACTGCACCACCATGCCACCATCTATTCTATTCTATTCTATTCTATTCTATTCTATTCTAATTATTTTGGCAAAGCACGTGTGACATACAGTATGATGGGAAGAAACAATGTCGGTAGCAGCACCTGCATCTGGTTACCATACCTTTCTGACAGTTGCACACATTAAGCAAATATCTGGTTGCCATGACTGTAGATTTTGCCACTCCTACAGCACAGTTCTGACCCTGACCCTAACAAAGGTGAGTTCAAGTGTCATCCTGGGAGGAGAATTGCAAGCAAGTGTTACAGTTCTTTCTCAGCAAAAAAATCACAGCAGAATTTTGAGTGCATGCAGTAATATATAAAGGAGGACAAAAGGAAGCAAAGTAATAATAATCACGAAGTGAAGTTTGCTGCTGATTTAGACTAAGATACATCATTTGGTAGCTGAGGAGAGGACAAAAAAACCCCTTAGCAAGGAATTGGGAGAAAAATGAACTTACAACAGCTACCTATCCTTTTCTGATATTATAGCACATTGCAGTGAGACAGTGTTGGGAGGTGCAGTAGCTAAGAAGTTCAATTTTAAAGACACTTATATAAGGCTTACTTTTGTCTTTTGTTTTTCAAATTTTCCAACAAAACAAGCAGACAATGATCTACTGGAATGAGACAAGGGTCATAATAGGCTTGAAAAGATGTGATTCCCATGATAGTAATACCTAAACAAAAAGGGAAGATAGATGAAGCACATGAGATAATTTCCTCTCCAGCTGTGAAAACAAGTCTCTCGGTATAGATCCTGCAGACATGACTACTTGACGGACATAACAACAGGACTGCAAACAGAAGACGTCACATATTAGTACTCACCTGCATGGTGCTGAGCTTAGCAAGTACTAGACATCAGAACCTTGCACTGGCCAAGCAGTCATTGACATTGTTAAATCAGTGTAAGGAGCTCAATATAAAAACATATTTTTGTAAGTCATCTAGGCAAATGTGTCAGATAAATAATGTGCATGTTAATCCACTGATCACTGTTAACCACTTAGTCCTGGGCACAGGTGGTCCAGGGTCAGCCCCGGAACCACTGAGTGCTGAACTATGAAACAGCACCCCAGGCAGGGCATCAGTCCATCTAAGGGTGGACAAACACACGCTATAGGCAATTTAGAACAACACATGAACCTTAGAACACATGTCTTTGGACTATAGGAGGAAACTCACATAGACACAGGGAAAATAGCCATCTCCACACAGACTGAGCTGGATTCTAACCCAAACCCAAACCCAAACAGACCAGGTGCTGTGATGCAGCATTTCTCGGTGAGCTGAATTTTTACACGTTTTTGGTCACATATTATACAGATTAATGTAAACCACGATGAGGATGAGCTTACTAAGGGACATTAAGTTTCTGCCAATGAAAAAACAGGTGATGACCAGAACTTGAAGACACAGGTTTACAACTGAATTCTCAGTGTGATCAGTCACTGAATGATAGCTGATGGTTGACCTCACTTCTCTGCCAGTTCTCAGATCCCAACTTTGACCTCTCACATGCCTCTAAACACATGACAGCATTAGGAAAGACACAGGAGACAGATACAAACAACATCCCAAGGACAGGAATGAATGGGCAGAGTAATGCTGGTATATAATATTATTATACTGATATTGTAAAGGTTTTTGTGTTTTCATTTACAAATCTGTCATTATGCACTAGACTACCAGCTCACCAGTTAAAACACACATCCTGTGAGCTGACCTGATCTTCTTTTGTCCTGTTACTTCCCACTGGATGCATGACTGTGTGTTGACTATTTTGTTTGCAGCATTATGCAGTAAGAGAAGCTCTGCTCTATTTCAATTTGATTCAATTTAAGCAGGTTTTTATGTAGTGCCCATTCAAACAGATTTCTCCAGGGTGCCAAAGTTGCACATGACTATATTAAAATTTATTTTCCAAGGTGGGTTACAGTGTGAGGTTTGTATACTGAGTTGTTTACAGTGATTTATTCATTTTTACAGTAAGGCAGTTTTACTGCATCAACACAGTGAAAGTTCCTTGTTCATAGGTGTTATTAGCAGGAAAGGGAATTTGAATCTGGTTATCTTTGTTGTAAAGACATAGTGCCCACCACAGTACTCAAGTAATAAATAAAAAACTATTTGTACAGAAACTTACTTTTATAGCAAAGCAGTGTCAAACCATAAACTACTCATTTTATCTGATTCAAATTAAGCTATTTAATATTTTTGACCACTAGAAATGACAGCAAGTTCAATCTATAGTTCTATGAATATATCTACACATATTTTCCATCCATCTATCCATCCATCTATTCAATTATCATTGTTAACCAGTCAATCCTTAGCAGGGACACAGCTGTCCGCAGCCTATCCTGGCATAATTGGGCACCCGGCTACGAAACTACGCCCAGATAAGACGGCAGTCCATCACAGTCTACATCATTTTTAAATAAATTAAATCCTACAGAACTTATGGTTAGTAAACTGCAAGTTTCAAGAGCCACAAAGTAATGCACTACTACACACTCCTCTGCTAACCATGATGCTAACTGCTGGCCTCCTAAAATGTCTGTAACAACATCAATGATGATGCACAATTAAAAAGGAGTGTGGGATTAAAAGTTAATAAATTAATATTGTCCCTTGGGTGCTTTGCATGGAGTGAAGCAACATAGTGCCTTCAACCCCTAAGAAGCAGTTCCCTTTTCAGAAATATTTCCATGGTCCTTCTCAAATTACAGGGAGCTGTTCTTCCAAAATAGCTCCTGCGTATGTGTGCATGTGTCCTGTGGACCCCTACACCCTGGTCCGCAAAGGCCACGGCAAAGAGACCCCAACCAACAAGCTGAGAGCCAAAGGTCTGCTGGTGTGCGGCACCGGCCCAGCAGCAACTGAGAGCCATACATAGTGGAATTATAACTGCCACAGCTTGCATTGCCCTGGCGGTTGCTACTGCAGTCTTCTTTTCCATCAGGACAAAAAAACACACAGCTGTAGACCTTTTCTTTAAAATACCCACAGAATTTGCCAAAAATATGAGGGTGCTGCTGTTCAACTTCCTTGCTATCTCCAACATTCAAGCTCTCTAGAGAGAACCCAGTTCTTTCAACTTGACGGCTCAACACATGCAGTCAAGCTAACTGTGGCAGTGACCATATTTTTTGTCAGACTCTGGGATGCAAAATGGTCATCTCACCCTCACACTCATCACAGCTGGATTCCTGTTATTTTCAGAGGCGCTGGCAGGACTCTGATGTAGACGCTACACATACTGCCATGATCTTACTGATCTCCAGCTGATCTACACTCCTCAATAACTTTTCTGTTACATAGTCAGTGGTGTTTTTTGGTCTGTGTCTCTTCATCTGTCTCCCATGACCTCTCAATGGCTCCTCATCTCCTCAGCTGCTGATGACCTTATTCCTGTTCATCCATCTTCTACTCCTCACTCTGTTGGTCTTTCACTGGGTCTGCCAGTACTTCTCTGTACACCAGGTCCTCAATTTACGAACACAACTTGGAGCAGAAGTCTGTAACTCGATTTATTTGAAAATCCAACCACTGCATGACAATCAATAAAAGCTTAACAATACAGATGCGACTCAGAAAAACTCAAATAAAGCTATAATAAACAAGACATTACAGTGCTAAGACTTTATTTTTCTCATTTCTATTAACTGCTCAGCCTGTGGACAGTCACTGTGTTACTAGAAACACAGGACATATAACAGGGAACACAGTAGATGGGATGCCACTACATCACAGGACTTTTATTTTATTACATTTTATTTCCATGAAATAGCATGTGCAACATCTATCAGTTTGTGGTGACTTTCAGTTTTTTTATTAGCTATAAAATCATAAAAACATAAAGACAGAGATATATCTCTATTTATTAGCTAGGTAGCTTTTGTGGAATTTTTAGATATAGCTATAATAAATAAAAAATGCATGGCGAGACTAACATTTTTATTAACTTTAAACTCATTTAAAATTATTAAAAATAAAAATGTCGCCTCAGCAAATTCATATTTGACACTGATTTTTGACTGATTTGTTGTATAAACATAAATATTTTTCCTTGTGTTGTTATTCATCACCTGCACTCACTGGCATCAGAGGTGAGCTGTAAACACTGTGGAAGAGAACAGGATGACATCATTCCCACAATTCTATTCTGTTTGGGTGGATTTTACAGACACCTGATATCTGTTTGCAGGAACTGTGGTGAAGTGATGAAAATAAAATGACACCTTAATAATTAGAAAAAAGTTTGTATTTTTGCAACTTCAGTGCTCCTAAGAGGAGCACCTGGTTTATTAAATATAATGACTGCCACAGCTATAGTGGATCAATGTTATATGAGATGTACCCTTCTTGTCCCTGCACAGGAAAGTCACTTCAGAGATCTCTTACAAACCTGTCTGTTCATATTAACTGCCCTTTAGCTCATATTTTAAAATGATTGCGTTATACATTTTGTTTCCTTTGCTTTTATGTAAAGCAACTCTGTTAACCAATACTCTAAATAAAGATTAAATGCCATCTCCACTAGGGCTGCGATAAATTGACTCCCAGCTCATGGTGAACCCATTTTACAGCTTACGTACAGATTACCGTCAGTAACAAGAACCTGAACAGCCTAGACATGAAGAAAAATCTGAAGGCCAACACAACAGCAACTGCTGCCAAACCTTCAGACCTGAAGTGACTGAGATACACATGAAGTGAATAGGATCTGCAAGACCATAACACCACAGAAGAGTGGACACAGAGACTGGACGTAAAAGCCATGCCACTGTCAATTTGTGAATATTTTCCTGTACTTAGGCATAAACTGGTCTGCATTGACAGATCAGTTAACAGAGGTACAGTACTGTGCAAAAGTCTTAGGCAACTGTGGGAAAAATGCTATAAAGTGAGGATGGTTCCAAAAATAATGCCATAAATACTTATTAATCCATAAACCTTTGAAAAAGTGCAGTAGACAAAAAAAAACCTCAATGAAATCAATATTTGGTGGGACCACCCTTTGCCTTTAAAACAGCATCAATTCTCTTATGCAAACTTGCATGCAGTTTAAGGTAGAGGTTGGTAGGTTCTTCCAAACATTTGGAGGAACTGGCCCCAGTTCTTCTGCAGACTTTGACTGTCTTTGCATGTACCCCCAGACTGACTTGATCATGTTGAGATCAGGGTTCTGTGGGGACCAGACCATCGGTTGCAGGATTCCTTCTTTTTTGCTTTTGCTGAAGATAGTTCTGTATGACTGAGATTGGGTGTTTGCGGTCATTCTCAGGCTGCAGAATGAATTTGGGAACAATCAGAAACCTCCCTGATGGTAGATAAGAATCTACCTGTACTTCTCAACAGACATTGAAGTTACATGCCTAAGACTTTTGCACAGTACTGTAAAATAACAAGCAACAGGTGGTTTAGTAGTTATTGATGCCATCTTTCAATTGGAAAGATCAGGGTTTAAATTCTTACTCCCCTTGCTTCCCCTTACGCATCACTCCCAATGTACTTATTCTGAACTGATTCAGTAAAAACTACTCTACTGTAGAGATGGGTAAATTATTCTAAGTATTCTAATTGTACAAACTTCACAAACTAAGTCACCTTAGATAAAGGATAACAGGAAAAAAGAACAAATAAAACAAGCAAACCAGGCAGAGAGTGAGTACTGCTTATTAATTCTTTCAAAGTGTGCAGTTGCACTGGTTTAGACGTCTGTCTGGAGCTCTGCAAACTCTCAGCCCCATCCACTTTCTCATGTTTGTTCGATTATTGTTCTAAAAACGTGCCATGGTTGTCGTGGTAACTGTCTCAGCAAAACGAAGGGCAGGCATTCTACATCAAAGTGACCTTGGGTGACCCGCCATTAATTTTTCAGCCATTCCACAGGTCCCTGTTGGTGGTGAAATCAATAAAAGCATTAGAATTGGCCTCAGGGTTGGCTGCCCTTTGGGAAGGAGACACAGGAAGGGCCTGCAGGATGGTGGCATCGAGATAGCAACATTAGTGCCCCAGACTCCCTGAAGCTGTCCTTCAGCACTCTGACAGATCCATCCCAGCAGCCATGAACAGTACAGAAAGGGGCCATAAATGCCACCCTGCTCTGTAATGTCACAGTAACCACTAACAAACAGGTCCCTGGGTCTGCGCCCAGGAAGGGTGGGGTGGGAGGAAACTGTGGAAACCGTAGTAACCACACGTGCCAGTACGTCCCATGATCATTAAAGGAAGCATGAGACAGAGCAAACATGTTATCCTTCCCATTTCCCATGGGCTCAACGAGATCAAATGGCTTATTGCACACCCACTTGAATGCTCTCAGGGCCTTGTTAGGAAGGCATTTTTACTGTGTTTCCTCTTGTTTCTTTTTGATATGTTTGTGTTGCTTATTGAGCATGTGCAGTTTATTTGATTTATAACTCCTGTGACAGATTGCTGTTGCTCATTATTGCATTGGCACTCAACTGATCTATTAGCTGTTACTGTTTTATCTACATCTGGCCTTATCTGCTCTTGTTTACACACAATCTGATCTGGCCTTGTGTGCTCCGCGCTCATCAATCTGGATGAGGACCAAACACTAGGAACATAAATGCTGTTAATAAAGTCAAGAGTCGTCCTCCATTTCTCTGCGTGATGGACAGATTTGTAAGTCCAACACATTTGTCACAAATAAAATTATTTATCTGTGCACTTTCAGCAAGTCAAAACCAGTTCTGCATGCTGACATCAGTTTTCATGGTGTTTTGGATATCATTTAAGCAATTCTCTGTAAGGGGGGGGCAATAAGTAGTGTGATGATTAGAGCTGCTGCTGCTTCTGGACTAAGAGACTGCAGATTCAACCCCATTTCCTACTATAACATCCTTGAGAAAGGCACTAATCCTGACCTGCTGGGTAAAAGGTGTAAAAGCTCTACAAAAGCATTAAATCTTGCTTGATAATGTTTATTGCACGAGTTGGGTAAATCAGGTAAGGGATGTAAGTCTACTCTCTACTGGTGGTTTACCATGTCAGTTCTCACAGTTTTTGGGTTTTGGGTATTGTTTTTTTTTACATGGATCCCTTTCACAACCAGCACCTAAAAGAAAATTTTTTAATTTTTCAGTGGAGATACAAATATTCCACGATGCAAAGAGTTACCAGTTTATTTATGTATGTTTTTTGCAATTTCTTGACTTTCTGGGTTTGCTGTACCCTCATATTCAACAGATGGCAGTAAAAGGCAGTAAAGGGTACCCAAACACAACAAAGGTGTTGGACCATCTTAATTTAACTCACTTCCATAATGTTTACTGACCATTTCTGAGTGTCAATGAGCTACAGTACTGTGCAAAAGTCTTAGGTATGCAACTTCAGTGTCTGTTGAGACGTACAGGTAGATTCTTATCTACCATCAGGGAGGTTTCTGATTGGTCCCAAATTCATTCTGCAGCCTGAGAATGACCTCAAACACCCAATCTCAGTCATACAGAACTATCTTCAGCAAAAGCAAAAAAGAAGGAATCCTGCAACCGATGGTCTGGTCCCCACAGAACCCTGATCTCAACATGATCAAGTCAGTCTGGGGGTACATGCAAAGACAGTCAAAGTCTGCAGAAGAACTGCGGCCAGTTCCTCCAAATGTTTGGAAGAACCTACCAACCTCTACCTTAAACTGCATGCAAGTTTGCATAAGAGAATTGATGCTGTTTTAAAGGCAAAGGGTGGTCCCACCAAATATTGATTTCATTGAGGTTTTTTTTTGTCTACTGTACTTTTTAGAAGGTTTATTGACTAATAAATATTTATGGCATTATTTTTGGAACCATCCTCACTTTATAGCATTTTTCCAACAGGTGTCTAAGACTTTTGCACAGTACTATACATAAATCAACCGTCAACACTGAGCAGCTGTTTTTGGAAACAACATATTTTTACTTTCATAAAATAGTCAACTTAATTTTGGCTCAAAACAAACATTAAAAAGAAACCATTTGATTTTATTTAACTTCGCTATTCCCTAAAGTTTTACAGCATCTGAGAAGTGAAGAGGCACGTCATTATCATTAACATTTAATTAATAGTTACTTATTGGTAAAAGAGATCGCAGAGCCTAATGAGTTAAAAACAGACTTCCAGTCCCAACTGCACATTTATTCTGTGTTTCCTAAATGTTTAATGGTGGCATGAGGTGCAGTACACCCCAAACACTGGAGGCCATGAAAACTGGCTAAGATTTGGGACCAATTGAGAGAATGGACACAGTGAAGTGAGTGCTTGTGGCTCAAACACACACCCTCCCTTGAAAGCCTGTCACACACTTGTCGGTAAGCAAACCACATGACCCATGTAATTCCAAAATATTTTCTCAACACTTATTTTTTCCCATTTAACTGTGGCTTGTTAAGCTGTGATACTGTGCTATAGAACATGGCATCAGTGGGTCTGCAAAAGTCACACTCAATGTGTTGTGTGACCCAAGCTGACAAAACATTCACAGCAGCGTGAGAAACAAACTGAAAAGGAAGTGATAAACTGGTCACCCAAAGTGTGGCACCACAGTAAAGGAAGAAGGCAGTAGATCCGAACCAATGCAAGGGACATGTTCCACCTCCCATCCCTCGCTAAATTGCTTCCTAAGAAGGAAGGATTTATTATTCATGCTCCTACAGCTTTCCAACAGTGGAGTGGGAAAGAAAGCAAAGCAACTGTGTTAATTGCTAAACCGCTCCCTCCAGGTGACACACGATGCTGTTTGAGGTCCGTGAAACAGGTATGCATTACTTGTAGGCTCTTCCAGGCATGGCTGCTTAAACCTACTCCCTTCCTCGTCCGTCAAGGTCACTGGACACCAAGGATCATGCATGAGTATGAAGGAATTAGACCTTTGGGGTGAAACAAAGCAGCCTGTTTGACCCTAACTTTTCCCACACTTCGCTTTCGTCACACCCACCCACAGTTTTCTGTGACAGCAGCTCTGTACGTGTGGACAGGAAACCACATTCAGAGAATTGTGAAGCAATCAAACCCACTTCTCTGCACCTTCATCTGCACTCATTGGAAGTTCCTTCAATGACTGAGAGTGACTGATGAAAGCAAAGATAAGTTGTCAGAAATGAATAATGTTTAAAGAAAATGACACCATTTAATGAAAAAGGAGGACGCCCCCCTTTCAGTGCAAATTACTACAGAAGGAAAAAATCTAACACGACACTTTATTTAATTACTCTCACATTCCAGTTATGCTCTTGCGCTTCCATATGAAAGCAGCAGTCGGGCTGTTTTGCAGAGGGGAGGAGGGCCATGGGGCAGCTTGTAGGAAAACTTTGCAGGAAAATCTTGTGAAACTTGCAGCAGCAGCCAGAACAGTGCCCATTGCATCATAGTTACAAGTGTATAAGGGGTTTGGTATGATTGAGAATCTTGAGAACACCTGGAGAATTAGCCCCCTCTGCCTCTACCAGAACCAGCATCAAAGAAACTCTATCTCACTAAGCTTTGAGTAGCTGCAAAAACCAGAGAAGAGGCACACTCTCTGACATGGCTGTGGTTCCCAAGGAAGACTCCCCCAAACTTTGGGTTCAAACTGAGTGCCATGTTCACTATTAACACTGTCTTTGTAGGCTGAGAACACGTTTCCATGTGACATTTATCAGAGTTTCATTTGGATGGAAATCACAACACCAGTTCCCAGTGCCATTCATGCATCTCCTGTCTTTCTTGACTGAGTAGAACCTGAATAAATATCGAGTTGCAAATCTCGTCACTGCCCCTAAAATGAGATGTTCACTGCATGAACATGAAGGAGGGGTGGTCGGATTCATGACAAAAATAAACACAAACACTCTTAAACCCCACAATACAGACATTGTATACGGTGCAGTAACCTGAACAGTAACTCTGAGAGATCCTTTGATGCTGAGAGATCCTTGTGGACTGAAAAGGCGAATCTGGATTTAATTCACAGCTTTAAAATTGAAAAATTTTGCTGTAATTAAAGAAAAAAGGACCCAACAACTAAACAAATGAGGAAGTAACCTGGTAAGTGTTTAATTTTTGATGGTGTGAGGAAGGAACAGAGAAAGGGGCTGCGCCATATTCCTCTACATCAACTTCCCCACTGGAAGAGACAAATGATGTTTGGCTATAACCCTGGTGAAGACAGGAGCACAGTGACAGCCACACCCACAATGCACTCGCCAGCGCCACCCGAAGCCCAGGGTGGACCAGCCAGACACCCTGCCTCTCCTTAGCATTTGATTAATAGGGTCATTAATAGGGTATTGTGCTGAAGCAGAGCTTATGCTACTCTGTTCCCTTGACCTCCTGGAACTCTGGGAAACTTTTTTTTAGGAAGTAAAGGAAATGCTGAACTGGACAAACCTTCTGGAAAAAGCAATTCATGATGCAGACTTTCATCACGTCTCCTGGCACCCTACATTAACCAGATTCTCTCCCACAGACCATTGTCTCACTGATATAATGTTTTACCTGTCTAAACACATTCAGTATTATGTAAACATCCCGATTATCCTGGCATTGTGTTTGATTCCTTTTTTGAAAGAATCAAGCAGTAACTCCCTACTTCTCCAGTATTTGCAAATTCAGTTTTATGTTTTCTGTTATCCCCGCTGGAAGAATATACCTGTGCAGTGTTTTGTTCAAATGCACTTTACTAATTAAAATGCATCTAATTGATTAGCCATTGAGTTGCCCACTGGTCCATACTGCAGCCATAGCAACACTATAACTTACCCGTATCTTGGCGGAACTGGTGCATAGACTGAAGGTCGATGATATAGGGAGCCAGCTGGGGGTCGACCTGGCCAAGGACCACGGTGCCACGGGCATCCCCCTTCAGAACATTCTCGATGTGATGGCAGACAGCAGCGCTGTAGGGTCGCCAGCGACCGTGCTCGTTCAGCCACTCCCACACCACCACCCGGGCCATGTTCTGTGGTGGGTAGCCAATCCCATTCCCCGAGACGAGCACCCCAGAAGCAGGACGTGCCATCACTACCCTACTGCTGCAGACAGGAGTCACACTGGAAAGCCAGAAAGGTGCCAGGAACAAACAGCCTGTCAAGTAGTATGAACTGCAAAGAGCAGCAGTTGCAGGAGCTGCCCAGCCCAGTCCTCAGTGTCGATATGTTTGATACTCAGGTCGACTAGTCCCACATGGCCTTCAGCAGAGCATGGATCCCTGTGGTTAAACTCATTCCAAAATTGTTCAAGAATTCTTTGGCAGCTCTGTTCTGCAAGAATGGGTGCGTTATGGTCAAGCCAGCTGACACTTCACGGTCGGGGTAGTCCCAGCCCCCTCTTATGGATCTCTCTCTTCTCAGGGGGTTTCTGACGCCAACCACTGTCTGAAGGGGCAGGTGACAAGTCTTCCAGGAATGTGTAGTCTCTAAACCAGTGGTAGCCGATGCTTTTGCGGGCACCTGTCCCAGATGCTGGGTTCGCCTTCCTGGACCAAGAGGAGAGAATAAACGTAGAAGAATGGAGACACTAATGGGACATGACACTCAGTACAGCAGCACCTGCAGTCATAAACCAGTTTGGATTTTACAAAGTTTCTGTGAATTCAAACGTCTTGGTGAAACAAAGCTGTCAGATGTGCATTTTTCAAATGCCTAGAAATGGGCTTGGAGCCAAACATTATTAACCACCATTTTCCTCATAGAGTGTGAAACGCAGACAAAGAAGTCGTGCTGAGTAGCAGAGTTGAGGCTTGCTGGTGGCATGTTCACTGGTCTCTTCTTGCCTTGTGGAGGATGATTTTATCGTGCAGACGATTCACTCGTTACTCACGTTCTACTCAGTCATATTACATTTCTGTGTGCTTCAAATATATTGTCCTGTGTCTTTATTTCACCAAGTGCCCTTTTCCTTTGTGATGCCAGGGGATTCTGCTTAACAGCACCACCGAAACTCATCACTGCACTATAATGCCCAGAAAACCTGACACAGAAATTGAAACAATCACCCATAACCTTTAAGAAAATAATATATAGAATAATGCTATCATCAGCAACTTTATTTTGTCTCTGGGAAACATTTTCATTGTTATCATCATTATGATCATTTACAATCTTCTCATTCAACATTCTACTGACACTTATCAAATATTCTCACAGGCTTCCCAAAAAGGTCAGTTATCATTCATTCTGGCTTACAGCTCCAAAACTATTTCTACTAAGAAAGACACCAAGTTCCCTTAAGATGATGACAAGATGGACAGATAAGAAGGACTGCAGATCTGCGCTTGACCCGAAAACCCTGAAGACACAGCATACCACCTTATTGTTCTCCTCCACTCCAGTGTGTCTTTATAAAAGGCTCTTCAGGCTCCACTGTGCTCACATGTCTGCTATACAATGGATCCTACATTTATTTAAATATATTTATGCTAAAAGAGACGAGATGAAGACGCTTACTGGAAGTGCTGCCTGCTCTCTTCCCTGGTTTGTGACCCCTCCTGTGCTCAAGCTCTTCAGAATATATATTTTGACAGTACTTCTCTGTTCCCCGGTGTTATTTCCAACAACCTCGTGTCTGTTTTATCCCGACACCATCCGGCGACCAGCAGCCCAGACGCGCGGCCCAGATGTGCTGCTCTTGCCGCGCGAGCCGCTCCATCACCCCCCTCTGACGTCGCTCATGTCTCCGCTTCTCTTATTCCAACATCTGGGCGCACGAGGTTCCCTTCCGGCACATGCGATTCCTTAAAATAAAGACCCCCCCGCCGTTCCCCTTCACCGAGAAGTCCGGGGAGGATTTTACGCGCAGATTCACCTGCAGGACGTCGGATGGACTAGGATCGGGATGCTGAAGACAGACGGGAAGAAATCCCTTCTTCAGCACCTGTCGGTTATATTATAAACACCAGGCACCGATTTCCACTGCGAGTCGGCCAACGGTTCCATTCAACTGCAGCTTGCAGCTATCATTTTAATATATGTATTTAATTTCTATCTTCAATTGAATTACACCAAGGAAACGCAGGCAGCCGGTGTCTCCAGGTGTTCGCTGACCGCTCGCTGGAGCGCGGAGCCCCGACGCGACGCCGAACGGTGCCAAAGACGCGCAACGTGTCGCAGGAGCGCAAAGCTGTTGCTCCTCCTGTCGGCTTTGCGGCGTCGAGCGTCAGTGTGGATACGGCGGCAGGAGGATAAGGACCCCCTCTTATCTCCTCATCTTCTCCAGCATCCCACCCCCTCAGGAGGATGGTTTCATCTCTGCTTCTCATACGTATTTCTGATCACACATTCGGACCCCCCCCTCTTGTGCGCGCGCGCTCCGTTTTAGCCGTGGTTTATTAAACACACGCGGCCTTAAACGCCCCCTTTGGTAGCTGGAAATGCTGTTCAATCCGGCGACGCGGAGGATGGGTGAACTTAGGTAGAAAATCATTTTAGGAATTATGTTAAATATTTAAAAGCACCTTTTGTCTGTCTCGTTGCCATATCAACAGGACAAATGTAAATACATCGTTTCATAGACAGGGATCCTCATAGGCATTTCTTAATGTGCCCCGGTCATTT
Source organism: Arapaima gigas (assembly GCA_900497675.1). NCBI lineage: Eukaryota > Metazoa > Chordata > Actinopteri > Osteoglossiformes > Osteoglossidae > Arapaima > Arapaima gigas. The sequence continues at coordinate 420,240 of UFQX01000534.1, read as the reverse complement.
GCATATAACTCAACTGAGCATTATTGCTGACATTTACAATATTAGCGTAGATAGTCCCTAAAGCAGCATCTGAAGGCTCCGAATATGAGTCAAACCTCCCTGGAACCAGACTGTCGCCACAATTCTAAGGCGTCTGCTATATAAATAAATGAATTCTTATTGCTGTGTGGAGGTAGCTCTATTAACACAGACTGTGGGCTTTTGACTCAGTTTTCTCAAATTATAAAAGCATGTCGTATTGATCTACTGCTTTCAAACTGTAGTCTGCTTTACATTATATGTTTTAATGGAAAATGCCTAGATTTTTACTCGACGAAATCACAGTCCTAGGGTTCCAGTTAAAATATAAATTTCGCTGTGCTTTTTACTTAAAGCTGAAACTTAAAATAGTCAAATGGAGGTTTTAGGTAATCAACTTGATATTATTTTTGACAATGACAAAACACTAACAACCATTTGCACAAAATCGTCTCATTTGCAAGCTTTTATAACTTATAAATTATAATTTTTCTTATATGATAATCACATGTCGTACAAGCTTCTGATATACAGCTGAAAAAAACAAAAGAGGAACAATAATTATAATCTACGTAGGCAGCTCATAAAAACAATAGTCCTTTTGTTATTCTTTTTATCATTCTTTGTATAAGGGATACGACCATAAGATTTTTCTGTAAAAGAGGCTAGGAGACACTAAAGATTGTTTTTATCTTGACCTTTACGTAGAAACGCAGAAAACGAAAGAATACTGAGGATCATAAAACAGCAAGACATAAATGCCGACTAAAATAGGTAAATGGTATAGAAAAGGGCGCCGAGGGACTGCAGCACTTAAGCCTTTTCTTGTGTTATAGTGTCATTTAGTGGACATGCAGGCGAATTGAACCTGTTTGTTTTGTGACAGTGACATCTGGCGGGAAGGCAGACGATCGCAGCCTTTTATTTCGTTAAACAGTGGCATCTGGTGGAAAAGGAGAAAAACTTAGACCAGCGCATGCGTGCATGCATGCATAAATAAATAATGAATGAATGAATGAATAAATGAATATAGATAGAAAAAAATTGTTTCAACGATTTTTAGGATATTTTAAAATCTCAGCTTTTGAGACAATCAACTTTGTCTTAGACCCAACAGTCAGAACAGTGTTTGCCATACATCATCTCTAAAGATACAGGCTGTGGCTGATGCTCTGAAGGAGCCATGGCATCTCATAGTTATAAAGCAACTACCGCAGAATAACTACAGCCCTTATTGAGGTTTTTGGGACTTATTTAAACTGGATGTAAATAACGGAACAGACCCCTCCAGTACCCTGGTGAAGGGGAAGAACAAAACCACTGCATGACTACTTATGAATAGACACCTCTCCAGCACCATGACAGGAAGGCTGATAGTTATAATTCCTCTGTTTTTAGAACATGTCCCTTCATTTCCCTTTTAAAAGGTAGGAAACATCAGCATTTTCTGGTCCAGAATTAACGTGCCCAGCCTATCACAAAAGGTTGAAGAGTTGGGTTAACCACGATACCTCAACAACAGCCAGTGTTGGTATCATCTCAAGACAAAATTCACCCACCCCTTCAGGCCTGCAGTAACTTCAGACTGAGAGATGGTCCCATATTCTTCAGAAGGTTATGTGATACTTCCTGGAAGGAAGGTCTGTTTATTGGGTGGCTGCTTAGAACTCAGTGGAGGTACATGGCTTACTCATGACCTCCAGGCCTGTATCTAAGGATGGGTCATGGTATCCCAGTCCAAGTTAAGTAATCACATTACTACTCTAAGCTTTTATGAGGGTCTGTTACTTGCATCATTTTTTGTCAACTAATAAATGTTTCTTTTAATTTTGGGCAGTTTTCCAAGGGTAAAACCAACAGACTCTCAAAATCCATCCACATGGAGTGCTGGTCTCACTACTGGTCTTGTCTGGCATAATCAGGAGAGGGGGGTCAACAATCTTGCACTTGTTATACAAAGTAATTCCAACAAAACAAGAGGTTGTTAGAGTCTTGTGACATTAAAAGACAACATAATTATTCAGTGAAGACAAGATGCAGACATGAAGCATGCAAGATTCAAAATAACAAATGCTAACACAGAAGGGACATTCCAGATAACATCTGACAGACTGTTCCAAAACTTAGATGCTCTGTAGCTAAAGCCAGGTCCTCCTACTGTAATCTTATTGATCACAGGTACTTTAAGACAACCAGCATCTAATGTTTGAAAACAACACTCAGAAATATAAGAATCAATAATCTCACTAAGATACACAGGAGTAAGGCCATGTAGTGAATTATAAGTCAAGAGAACAATTTTATAACTGGCTTTAAACTTAAGAGGAAGCCAGTACAGAGACTTAAGAACCATGTAGCCTGGTTTGGGTGACAGTTGTAGCAGCAGCATTCTGAATTAACTGAAGTGTGGATATAGTCTGGTATGGACAGCCTGATAGAATATTACTGTAGTGAGTCTTGCTGTCTCAGTGCTGTGAGCAGGATGAATATCTGCCTGAATTTTTTTCAAATATATTATAATGATTAAGGTAACTTTGAGAAGCTATAGCCTTTCTAAGATTTTGGACAAAAACAGCAAGTTAGAAATAAGTTTGTAATTCATTGGTTCATTGCAGTAAAGACTGAACTTTTTAACAATGGTCTTATAGTGAGTTTGAAAGGATTTGGGATACAACCATTAAGTGTTGAGTTATAAATAATATTAGTAATAGGTTTAGCAAGAAGGGAAATTGCAGCTTTTAGTAACTTAGTGGGGACTGGATCTAAGGGGTAGACTGTAGATTTTGTAGCATGAATTAACATGGAAATTTCATCATTTGCAAACATAAAGCACTTAAGTGGTGCTGAGAAAATTATTATTATTATTATTATTATTATTATTATTATTATTATTATTATTATAGTCAGATCCCCTCCACTCTGATTATTTATATGCAATTGCACTTTCTTCAGTAATGTAATTTTAACATTTATTAGCAGTTGAATAAATATGACTCCCCTTTATCTGTCAAGTTCACCAATGGCAGTAAAGTGTGACCAAACAGGAATGTAGAACCGTCTTAATTTAACTTACCTCCACAGAGTTTACAGTTCATGTCTGGCATTCCTGTCAAAAGTCGGTAATAACATGAGGAGAATTGTTCATCCACAATCAGCATTAATTGCGGGGCCAAGTTTTAACTTCCATCTATCTATCTATTCATACATACATATATGCATCACCCTTAACCGTGGTCAAGGTCTCAGTGGTTCAGATCCTATCCCAGAATCAGTGGGCACAAGCCTAAGAGTCTTTATGCTGGGTGGGATGCCAGTGTGCTGTTGTTGACACTTGGGCGAGGGCAATTTAACTCTCAGTTATTTTAAACAAGTTTTAACTTTTATGCTGCATGAACTTCATATATATATATATATATATATATATATATATATATATATATATATATATATAGTAAAATAAAAAGTTGTTTTATTGCATATAGCTATTTGAAATTTCTACAGTAGCTATCCTGTAAATAAACTGAGGAATATCTGCATTATTACACTTTTATATAATAGATAAATGTGACTTTGGAGTTAAAATTAGTTATGGACAGGTACTCAAAGATTTGGCACCAACTTGTATTGCTGATATCCTCAGTAGCAATGAGTTAAGTTGTACTCCACATTGACAAGCTGCTGACTTGCTTGTACTTCCAGTGATCTGTTGGGCAACCAGGCCCTGAGACTGTGGGATGCTCTGCCTTTCACCATGAGTCACCTTTCTGTTGCAGCCTTTAATTATAGACATAAAACACTTGTGCGATTTGTATGTCAACAGCTGATATCAGTAAAAGTACTCACAGGGTGTCCTTTTTTTGTTCTCTCTTTCTGAGGTACCTTGACAGCCTGACAAACCAGGCCGCATGCTGCCCCCTGGATAGACCAGCCATTTACAGCAGCCTGTAGCCTGTGACTACAAACTGATACCAACCAGACAAGCAGCTGTGGGTTTGGATATGGATCGATACACATCATTGCTACTATACAATGTCCAGAAGGGGTGAGCTGCCACTGGTACTTGGTTGTCCAAAGGTTTATTTTTCTCTTCTTTTTGCTGTTGAGACTTTTTTGCTTTCCTCTCCTCAGTTGTCAGCTGGCTTAGTTAGACAGTTGACTCTGTACAATCTGGCTCATGTCATTCCCTGTCTGTTAAAACCTTAACCTTTGTTTGGTGTCCTGTGTTACCTGTAGAGTAGAGCACTAAATAAAAATACACTTATACTGCAGTATTCGAGTGTAACTGGTTCCTAGAAATGGTGCAAAAACTACAAAATATAATATCGGACATTAATTTCCATTATTTCTTCTGGATATTAAAAGGAAAATTATGATTAGTTCCAGGTTCATTGGAGAAACCCAAATTAATTTCCTCAAAACATCCCTAACACTCTAAAATATCTATTTCATTGTGATAAAGAACACTTTAAACACCAATTACCTAATTACCAGTTAGAGATAATAATATGCATTTTTGTATTTATACAGACTTACTTTTTTTTAGTATTATACATTGTTTTGTTGCTTATTATAAGTAGTAATAGCAACAAACATTTAACAGTAAAATATATTTAAAAAATGAAGAAACAAAAACATTATGAAACAGAAAAAGCTATTAAATGTTCCTCCTGTAATGGGCTGTTACTGCAATGAATTGTTATTAGGGGACTTACCAATTGAACAGATGTGACTGGAATGATGAAGCAGCGTTTGAACCTGGGCCACATGAGGCAAAGACTGAGAACACAGATGCTGGGCACAGTGCTGCTACCTATTGTCACTCTGGTACTTGTACCCATTTTCAATATTTCACTACTGTAGATCAGTTTCACTTGGACAGACCTCATTATGCCATGACTCCTCTACTCGGTTACCGAGATGGATATTAATACAAACCACACATTATATCCAGAAACTGAGACTACCAGGGTAGAGGTATAAATTGAACTGAACAGACTTCCAGTTCCAACTATGTTTGTATGCTGAGAAGTCATGGTTACTGTGACTTGGAGTCTTTGCTGGATACAGTGCTATGATGTGTGTTACATGTTTGGGTTGTCCAATGTCAGTACATCATTCAACATGCACATACAGGACAGAGAAAACTAACTGCACTGGCATGTTAAGTGTTACAAGCATGCAATGCCATTGCAAAACTTTTTCGTCATCATCTTTATTATAATTATTTATTTACAGTACTTGACAGATGCCATGATCCTGGCTGGCCTACAGATGCAAATGTCAGAATCACGTAAAATAATCATAAACTTATCTGGATAATTTAAAAACACCAGAGTATTGAACGGGGGGCACGGCTGTTCCATTATGGCGTTTTAATGCCGGTACACTGCTGTTTGTTAGCCATCCTAGTCGGGATGGAGCCCATCGACAAAAGGGCTGCTCTTCCAGGCTCATCGTGGAAACCAACCATGAGTAATGGAGGAAAGAGTGGCGACTTACATTCAGGATTCTTTGGGTATTCTGAGGTGGTGTTAATGGATCCTTACAGCATTTAGTAAAACCCATACCCCATCTGTCCCTGCATTTTCCTCAACAAAATCCAGGAAAAACTGTTGATGCACAGCTTTCCAGCTGTATAACATTAGATACAGTACTTACGGAATGAGGGTAGATATACCCTTTATGATATTTTGTTGGAATTGCTGGTTAATTTTCATTGCGAGGGACACAGATCTGTTGCCAATTTCTGTGCTGAAGGAGACTTGCTGGAACCTTAGTGACAGGTTGTGTTGCTCATGTTCAGGTTCTGTTAGTGAATGTGATGGACTGCCAGTCACACCAATGCAGATCTGATTAATAACATGGTAAAATGGACTACAGAGCAAAGGACAACTAAGTGTATCTATATATGTATATATTTAATTACTTCAGTCCTTAATGGTGAAAGCCTACATGCATGTTTTGTCTGGTTTAACTTTTCAAACTGTGTATTTGGTTCTGTATTAATAGAATAAGCATAAAGTAAACCACTATCTGTAGCTCATACTATTAAATATGTATTGTTTACTTGGTGTCCACTGCAATGCTGCAAAATTTAAAGACAACAAAATATTGCAAAAAATGTCCTTGTCTCCAACTTCAAAAAACACTCCTTCCAGACAGAGACAGAGAAACACACACATATGCACGAACGCATGCACGCACGCACGCACGCACGCACGCACAAACACACAGTCTTGGTGAAACCTTTGTTCATATATTTTGTTATATATTCACATTCAGATCAAAAGCAGGAACTGGAAAGAAAAAATTCTGAAATTAATTAGTTTAATTAATAAACACTTGTTTAACATGTTACTGCAACTTTCTACATGAAGCTCTTGTATACTTATACTATAAGACCGTGTCAGCGGCTAATCCATATGAGGCTATTATTCATGGATATATGTGGGTAACCTGGAGCCAGCAGAGAAGCGGGAAACAACCCAGCTGATTAGCTGTGTGGATTTTTTTTGTTATGTGTTTATCACTGAAGATGAAAGAAATAAAAAACCAGATCTGAAGTCACGTGGAGTTCAAAACCATACGGGAGAAACAGGGGGATAGATTTTGGCATGCTTGGTTGGTGGAACATGGACAAGGTGACAATGTTTGTCTTTTATCAAATGCTTTTTTGTTTTGTTTAGTCGCTCATTGCTGCAGCGCACTGGGTGCAAAGCCCTTACACTGTTCTATCTGCACCCGGTTGCTTGTTGGCCATCTTGGCTTCATTCACCTGATCCACAGCCAGCGTTTCGGGCTGCACAGTGGGCGGGGCGGTGCGGTGGATCCTGTGGGCTACTCCCACATGGGTCCGGGTCTGACGGGCAGGGCTGTGGTGTGGGGTGACTCCCGAGGGTGGAGTGAGAGGGCCTGGAGAACTGTCACGGGCAGCGCCGATGGGTGGGATGACTGTAGGGCGCTCCCGAGGAACTTGGGCGTCAGCAGCCTCACGTGCCTGCAGGAAAGGTGTGGGGTCGGGCATGGCATCCAGTGCATCGCGCAACACCAACCGCCGCCCATCAGAGCCCAGCCGGTACAGCTCAGCATACTCTGAATGCAGTGGCTGTGACAAGCTCTTCTTCATGCGACGGCGAGGAGTGTCCGGCTGCCGGTCCTTGGGAGGTGGCGTCGGCTTGTAAGAGCTCACGGGGCTGACATTGGGACTGCCGTCGGAGGAGCTGCCCGCCAGGAGGCGCTTCTTGGTGGCGTGCAGCTGAGCAGTGAGATAGGCAATGGTGCCTGCCCGTTGCTCCAGCTCGCCCGACAGCACAGCTAACTTGTGGCTCTTGAGCTTCAGCTCTTCCAAGTACTTCTTCTCACGTTCCTTGATGGTGTTTTCCAGCACAGATATCATAGCGTTCTTCTGCTCCAGCTCACGCATCAGCTCTGTGTTCTCCTCCTCCTTGGCCTTCAACTGCGCCTCCAGCTCCTCACACCTCCTGCGCAGCTCTATGCAGCGTGCCTCGCTGCTGTCTGTATACACACAAACACACACACACACATTAGAAAATCAAATGATTCTAGTTTACCTTATTTCAAACAGAAGGAAATTCAACTGAAACTTTTAAATACTGAAGATCAGAAATGGCTTTAACTCAGCCTTGGGGCATTAATGTCTATCTACCTCAATTTGCCTGTATTGTCCTTTTGTTCCATGTTGTCTGTTTAGTGTGTTGTGCACCATGGTCTAGGAGTGTATTGTGTTAAGAGAGTAGCCACTCCCTAAGAAATGCAGCAGATAATTGAGTTTTCTGGGCGCTGGCTCTGTGGACATCACTCCCCTCAGTGCAGGCCACATGGGTAAAGGAGGCGCAGCAACTGTCTGCAGCAGCACTGAGATCTTCTTTCAGTGCCGATCGATACTGTGGGTGGAAGAGATTCACTAGGGAGCCTTTCCGACCTTCACCAGGCTCTGCTTTTTAGAGCACTGAATGACATCATACAGAGGGACACAAATCAAAATTATGTTAGAGGTATTTCACTTGCCAGCTGTAATGATTTATTTTTAAATTGCATATTCTACCCTTATCTATATTATACATTTTCTACATGTAGTGGAGTGAACACAACCTGCTGAGGTAAAGACAGAAAAAAGCACCCAAAAAGAATACGACTCTGATTTAAATCAATGCTCCACAATGTTTACAGCTCCTGTCTGGAGTTTTTGAAAAATTAGTGGTCAGTAAGATGTGGAATGCTGCACATTTTTGGGATGAACCAATCAAAAAAATCACCATTAAATAAATTTGTGGAGACAAAATATTTTCATTTTCAGTAACTTTCATATTTTATAAAGTTCAAGTTAGTACAGCTAATCCTGAGATTTTTTTGTAGAACCTAATGGGTGAATAGATCAATGGACACCTGTTTTTTCACTTGTGACTAAGTGGTAAAAGTGACCGGATTTATGAACAAATCAAATTATGACTAAAGTACCAGGCCCAGCTGTGCAAGCTGAGCAGTCGCAAAACCCCTTCAGTGTTCTGAACTCATCCCTTCAAGTTAAAAATGACAAGGCCTAAGTCCATATTAGTACATTTCTAGTTGACAGAAATACATAAACAACCATAAGAGAATGTGTTCCATTACGAAGGTAAACGACACTCCTTTAAGGCAGATGCCAGCCGAGTTCTGTTTGTTATATGAAACCTGAGAATTCTCCTTGTTGCCCTGTCAAACCAGCAGCAGTGTTCCTCACAGGGGGATATGGCCCACTCTCCCACTCTAAATAGGTTAATACTGAGATTCATAATCCTATTTCCTGTACCAGGGGCTACACAGTGTGAACTCAGGAGGCCGTGAGCCCTAACCCAAAACAGCTCATCATATCCCAGCCCTGACAGGCACCTGACTGCCCCAACAGTGGAAGGTCCTCCTGAAGTACCTTTGGTCAGGCTTCTTACACTGATTTGATGCAGTAAAAATTAAACTTTTGTATGAACAGGTAAGTAGCTTACAACCTTAACACTGGAGGTCATCTAAGGCAAAGGTTTTAGGTAAATGTTCTGACCATACCAGCTCCTTGAGTTGCAAACAGGAAAGTTACACATTTTAAGACACAAACATTTGTCCATTTATTTATTCATTTATTCATTCATTCATTCTCTTCGCATCTATATTTCCACATTTTTGCTGTGGAGTAAACACTACCTGCATTTCCATGTTCCACCAATAGCTGGCAGTAAAGAGCACCCAAATATAGGAATGGAGGTCTGGATTAATTCTACTTGCTTCCATAGTATTCACAGCCCATGTCTGGTGTTTGTGAGGGCTGGGGATCAGTAAGATGAGTAACACTGCATATTTGTGGGATAAAGATGGGAAAAAAAAAAACAGATCTGAAGTCACATGGAGTTCAAAACCATACGGGGAATTAAAGGATTCTGCTGCCACTGATGATGAAAGACTTTCACTTAGAAGACCTGCTCTAAACATATAGCTCACAAGAGGACGGTATTTTAAAACTGACTGAAGTTTAAATGAAAAAGATAGATCTTAAATGTAATGCAGTTAATTTTTTCACTGGTTAGACAAAGAGGACTCAGAGGAACAGCACACTGTGCGACAAGCTTGTCTTCTGCCATTTCTTTCATGATTCATTAACAATAATCAATCCAGTTGATTTTAATGACAAAGAGCAGTTAACGTCCCATCAGTCAAAGCTCTCATGGTCTCCAAACGGTGGAGAACAAGTTTGCAAATACTTTTTTAGGCTCTTTCACACCATTACTGCGCAATGATTATTGTTTTATTAGTCTATTGTTGTGAGCATTAATAAAGAGATCTTTTTCACACCAGTTCTGTGGCATCATGGTAGCAGGTCAAAAGCACATCAAGGGCAACTCAGAATGGCATCCCACCCACCACTGTGGTGCATGAGCTGACAGCCATCCGAGCAAAGTGATGTTTAATTTGCTTATTTTAGTCCGTTATTGATTTGTATGATTTAAAAATTTCCACATGCCTACTGCTCACATCAAACTCTTACCAACTTGCATCACAGCATGAGCATCATGTTGTCAAACCACCTTATTCTTCACATCTTCAAAGGCGCTGCAATTTCTTGTTCTGTTTGAGTTTAGTATTCATGACACCACTGTCACTGCATAATAGCATTTACCTTACTACTGTTTTCATTTCTGAAAATCACTGATCAAAATTATTATGACTTGCAGTAATGGAATTTGGATTAACGTGCTTCACAGTGAAATCACATCACAGTAAAATTCAACTTAGGAGCATCAATTTTTATCAACTCACTATCAAAACAAACAAGTGGATGCATCTAAGTTGTCCTCTTTACATGTTAACTTTGTAATTCACAAAGAACTTCACAAACTATGCTACTGCTAACTATGCACTGTGGGTACAGGAGCATCAAAACTGCACCATATGGGGAATGTTTTCCTGACATACATTCGAGCCCCTGATACCCACTGAAGAACATCTTAATGACACGGAGTATCTGAACACCACTGCTGACCAAGTCCATGCCTTCACATCTACAGTTAATCCCACTCAGATGGACACTTCCAGCATGACAATGCACCACGACACAAAGTGTGTATCACCACCAAATGGTTCCAGGGACATGACAGTGAGTTTTCATTGTTGCATTGTCCTGCACAATCTCCAGGTCTCAACCCTATTGAGGATCTCTGGGATGAGGTTGAAAGGGCTGTTAAGAGCAACCCTGTTCAGCCGTCCAATTTCATAGCAACTACATAACAATCCTGCACAACACATCCAGCATCTTGTAGAATCAATGTCCAGATGAATTCATGCTGTTCTACATGCCAAAGCAGATGCAACACACTACTAGACAGGTGTAAATAATAAACTGGCATCTCTGTAGGGAGTCAAATGAGCACCCTGCAGAGTATAGTTACAAAAAAAATCAGGATATTGGAGACTGAGTTGGGCTGACAGCATTGCTAGGGCCAGTAGGTGAGCTGATGGCATTCCTGACACCTGCCCCAGCAGGCATCTGGCTTCCTCCCAGAACTGATACTCCTAGCTGTATTTACACAACACGACACAACACAACATGATCCTGCAATGGGATGCACACCTTTGGATGAGCTGTACAAGGCCTTGGTCCAGTGATGTATGCCTCCAAGTTGCAGGATGTGGTTGCCAGGCAACTGACCAAGATTGACTAAAGACCTCTGGTAAAGACAATGAATCTCCATTCTGTTGATGGCACAACACAACCTTAAAACTATACATGTAGCTGTGGTGGCCCACTAAGACTCTGCCTCTTCTCTGATCAGAAGTATCTAGAACCATCCTTTGACTAACAGAATGTATGAAATGAAATCACCCCATTAAAAAATTCTTTAAATTACAGGGTCGAATCACTAGTTTTTATTATGGGGAAAAAATAAGTATTTGAATGAAAAATATATTGCCAAAAGTTTCTGAAATTGATGGCCCACCTTCAGATTCTGATTTGTAAAAAAGATAAATATTTTATTTACAATGGTGTAAGGGTATTCATATCTTGATGATTTAAACAGTTAATATAGTTTAGTTCTGAAAGTTTGTAGTGAAAATGCCTATTTCAGCTGTGAGTTAGGTTTACTGTACTGATGCTGTGACTGGTTAAGAGTCAGTTTAACAGGAAGGAGCAGGAAAAACAGTTTTGTTGGACAAGAACCAGATCATGTTTGCTTTGTAGAGTGAAACAGTAGGCAGATAATAAACTGCTTTTGGAAGATGAAAAACTACTACATTACTGGAAAAAATACCATTCAACTGAATAAGCCTGTTGTATGAAAGTTGAGTTTCGGTTTCATAAGCTTTTTTTTTAGTGCTTTTTCATTTTATGGCACTCCGTTTCATTAGGGGAAGATGTACTTTGGAAAAAAAATGATAACTTTTTTATCAATTTAAACAAAAAACTTCCATGTGCACTTCTGTATATTAAACTATGAAAAATTATTTTATACACAACTTTGTTATTGCTAATGGTCACTAAATGATACAGGGAGCTCTGTAATCGCTAATAGACTCACCTTGCAAGCAACTGACCAGGGTTTGAATCTCTCACCTCCAATAAGCACCTTTGATTAATTACTTGCCCTGAACTCATATAATAAAAATCTATATAAATGAGTAAATTGCTATAAGGACTAGTTTTCTGTACAAACCATATTGGAGAAAAGGGTGAGATAAAATGATAACTGCAGCAAGACAGCATACAAGCAAAGGGAACTGGAGCCTCCGTTCAGTGTAAGTGGTCCAGAGCCTCTCTCAGAACCATAGGGTGTGAGGCAGGGTCCACCCTGTGTAACCCAGGAACATGTGCCAGTAGATATGCAGATAACACTGTCACCCTACAGCTGCTCAAAGGATGTTGGTAACAGAGCCTTGAAGGACACACAGGAGCTATCATATGGGTTATTACTTCAGACAAGACTACGTTCACAGGTCATGCTAATGGTGACAATTATAATCTATATTAAAACAGAAGCTATTGCTAATGGTCACTAATCCAGTTTGAAATGAAAACTAATGCCAGCAGCAGCTGATCGGTCCTGAAAGTGGTCACTAATCTGTTTTGTAAACAAGTCTCTGCAGAGCCCTCATCACGTGGATTCTAACCTTCAATTTAAACTGTGATTCTTTCTAGCATAGCTGGGGTACTGTATGTAGGACTAACAAATGGAAATTCAATCCAAAGCAATAATGACCCACTATGGGAATTACTGCAAATTCTTTGACAAATTATCTCAGCTGGTAGTAAATAACATCTGGAACCACTAATTTTTTTGGATTTAAGTGATAAGTTTACATTAATTCATCCATCTTATGTGTTTGTCCAAAGTGACATACTATGCTGTGGGCAATAGCTGGTATAGCAGTTAGAGCTGCTTCCTCTGGACTCAAAGGACCCTGGCTCAAATCCCACCTCCTGCTGTAGTACCCATGATTATAGTACATTATCTTGGATTGATATAGTAAGATCTGTCAAGCTTTATAAATAAATAATTGTAAGCAGCTTAACACCGTAAAAGACTTTGGGGAAATGCTTGAGATAAATTAACTGAATAAATGTAAGACTATTGACAAAGTTTCTTACAATTTTTATAGCAGGCCTATTTTTACTGTACAACAGAAGTGGGGATTCAAATCCAAGACCTTCAGACTGCAATGTGACAGGGCTAACCACCACACCACCTGCTGACATTCTAATTATATTGAATGATTCTGTATATTTCTGTGAATTTTACAGAAAATTGCTGGGAAATGGCTGGGAAACAGAAATAATCACTATGAATTAATTTGAAATATCAGATACTTTAAAGGAACAGAGTGAGTATTCCTGTGAGTGCCAGAACACACCAGCAATGTCACATGGTGTATAAAACAACTGAGTGCAGCATAAAGGAGCTGTGATCCACTTGGTGGAGGCGTGGCTAGCACCAAACAGCTGCAGATCACAACAAGCAGCCAAAAGACATTTGCACCTCAGCGATCAGTCCACAGCCTGAAGTGACAATGCCGTTTCACCCACAAGCTTGTCAGATGCTTTGTTACTGTTGCTCTTAATTTACATTTACTTCTCCAATGCAGTTCCTCAAAGCAACCTACAGTATTAAGCTACTTACAGTGATTTACCCATTTATACAGCTGGGTAATTTTTACTCTGTCAATTTATGCTTTGATCAAGGGTACTGCAGGAAGAGGGGGGATTCAAACGTGGGTCCTTGAGAAACAAAAGATGTCAGGTCTTAATAGACAAATGGGTATAGGAGGGGATGCAACAGAGTTCTGTCTGGAAGGATGCCACCTCCAGCTGTAGTGAGATCCAGAAAACGAAGAGCCGCACCAACAGGGACTGAGCACCGGACACAGTTGTCCTAATTATCAAACTGTCAAAATGTCTCAAAGAGGAGCTCTTGACTGCTTCTGGGTTTTGCCTTCATCTTCTTTCATCATCCATACAAAACACACTCATTCTCAAATAACAGGAAACAGACAAAACATACTGTGGTCTATTCTCCATTTTCCAGACCTCTATTTTATGGATTTCGGATTTTACAAACCTTAATAAAAATACTCCAGGAATAAAAAAAGAAAAATCATAAATATTGAAAAAATCTGCTTTTAAGCATAACATAAAGGACTTTAAAAAAAATTTAACTAATTTACTAATATAACTAATATTTAACTAATTTTCAGCTCTCCAAACCATGAGCTGATGATAAACAGCTAACATAAATGGATGGATTGATGGATATTTTTCACCTTTTTTGGAGAAAATAACTTCATTAATGCATAAAATAACCTTTTAAAAAATGTTACTGCATCTCAAAAATGAACTACCCAAATATCTTCATTGCCAGTGTCATGATGGTGCAGTGGCTCCTAGTCCCCTTATAACAGAGCCTTACGCTCTGCTTTTTGCAAATAATTCTCTATCCTTATGTATGTACTGGATGTTTTAATTTCACTAATGACTTAATTTCATTTTATTAAACACATTAAATTTTCATTACACATTACAAATAGGTTATAAAAATGTAGTACATACGGCAGTAGTATATAACACCATAGTTTAAAAAAATTACACTTAATTACAATTTTGATTTTACAGACTTTTGCCATATCGGAACACTTATTCCCTCCAGAAAGTCAAGAATCAAAATCAAGAACAGACCGTATTGAGAAATATGTGTTTCACTGCCCATTTTTATGGTATTGATGTTACTATTAAAGCAGTCAGCAGACATTTGAAAGGTGAAAGAAGGTCCAACCTTACCTGCTGGATCAGAACTTTTTACGGTCAACTCATATGTCAAGTCTGTGGGAAAGAAAAGGTGAAAATATGACATCAGTACATCTGCAGTCACCTCATTCCCCAGCTGGCATAGGTTTGTTGTACTTGGTGGTTAAACAGATCCTAGGTTCTAGTGTCTCTGCTGTCTCTTGTTTGGGAAGCGTCAACTCAGTGGGCCCTGGGAAATGCCACATGGCTTCCCTCTGGCTGTTCCAGGGAAGCTATAGCTAGTAACCCAATGGACACCTTTACCATTTCAGTGTCTATTTACTATGGTAGTGTTCACAGTCAGTGCTACTATTAGACTGGCTCTTTGTGTAATATGCAGTGGATTTATGAATTCTCAAAGATACAAACATTCTGATGACTCAGAGCGCTGAACAGCAGATTCAGACAAAAATACAAGTTCAACATACAAGTTCATTCATCTTCTTCATGTCTAGTGCCCAGTGATTCCAGGATATGCCTCAGACCACCATGACCCTGAGCCTGGATGCAACGTTTAAGGATTTTGTGCACTTCTTAAAATTTCTGACTGTAGCAGAGAGAACACTACCTGGGTTTAGCCCCTGATCTGACTGACAGATGGGAGCAAAAAGCACCCAGACAGAACAGGAGTGCAGGGCACCAGTCATTAACCTCACCTCCACAGTATTTACAGCTCATTTCTGCTATTGGGGATCAAGAGCAGGATGACAAACACAAAACATATCCATAGGACGACACATACATTTACTAAGTTCATAAAAATATTTTAAAAAACCTTATAGTGCATCTTTGTTATAGCTATATCAGAGATTTTTACAAACCCTAACTCACAAACAAATGGCAGTACATCTGTATTACTAAGTGTTCATTGATTGTGACCTAGGGGATAAATCTGACTTTGGAGTTATGAACAAAACTAATTACAAACAGACTTCCAACCCCTATTGTTTCACAGAAAAGTCACAGTACTTTGTGTTTAGAGGAAACTTCAAAGAAACCTACACAAGTGCTACTGCACAATATGCCAACCTACATGGCAAGGGATTTTACACAGCGGAATTCAGATGAGATACCAAGCTGAGCAATGCAACAACAAGGCATTCTCCGGGACCCCAACTTGTTAGTCACAACCCCAGGTCCCGAACTATTACGCTGCCAGTGCTGCCAGGCTGCGTCTCTGAGAGAGCTAATGGTGCAGGTCTAGTGAGCGCACTGGACGGCGGGTGCTGACCAGTGCAGTGCTGCTGCAGGCGGCGGATCTCAGCGTGAAGGCCTTTCAACGTGTTTGCATGGTCCTGCTGCAGGAAGAGCAGGTTCTTTTGGGCACTCTGCAGCTGGTTCTCCAGGCTTACGGACGCCATGGCAAACTCACTGATGAGCTGGGGACCTGTGAGGATATAATGGTGAGGAGCAGGAAGGATGGGTGATAGTTGTACTGGTTCCAAATATCTCAACTTTTCTGTGAAATGAACAGAACTATAAGCAAAACAGCCTAATGTAGCAAGTCTGAGTTCTAGTCCACATTTTTTAAGGACTCCATGGTAACTTTCTTGTTATCCGATTTATATTTTCCTAAATGGGTCAAGCTTTCACATTGCAGCAGTTTATCAAATTCCTACAGTCAACATTAATCCAGTACTTAACAGCCTGTAACCCTGATCGTGGCTGAGACGCAAAAGGAAGGTAATGAACAAAAAGGGCTTTTTTCCTCATGACTACATCACTAGTAATTTAAATATTAGTTTACTGCAAATCATACCTTACAAATGGCTCAGAAGAGACGCATTATCAGCACTATGAATGAGAATGTTTATGAAAGTTACATGGTAAGGTAATACTCTGATGATGATAATAATAATAATAATAAACAACAAAACAACAATTTTATACATGACATATTAAAACAAATTTTGAAAGTGTTTTACAATGAAGTAGAAACGTAAGCAAAAATGGATGGATGGATGGATGGATGGATGGATGGATGGATGGATGGATGTATATATAGGCTATAATTGTAAAGCAATATGTAAAAGATATCAGCATATGAAATAAATAGTGTCCACAACCAAAATTCTTTTTTGATGAACATATGAAATGTAGGCAGAATACTCTGGCATATTTGGCAAGGAAATATGTATTAATTGTTATGGTCTACACCTGGAATTCTGTTGGTAAATATGCCAATGTTTAACTTTCTGCTGGCATATAAATTAAATTTTAAATAATTTGATCAACAATTCAAAGGAATTCAGTAATGTCTGGACACCCTTCTCCAACTTACATAGTGCTAATGTGATCACACCTGTAAAATACTGCAACCTTTTGTCCTTTTATATTTAGTAATTTCTTTTTGTACTGTTTTTGTCTCTGTTACCACTTTACCTAGTGTTGTTATTATAATATTAGCTTAAAAATATTTACATCATTAATATAGTATTAAAAATAAAATAAATGAAATAATCATTAAAAAGCCACTTTTGATTGACCGAGAAGCTGGGTTTGCAATCTGCTGTCCTTCCCCGATAGACTTCTGGAAATTTTCCAGCCATCAAATGACCATGACATGTACCAGGTTAACAATGTTTGTGATTTATTCATGGGAGTGAACCCAACGAGGCAGTGACCACCCCCCCATTACCTGTGTCATCTGTTCAAGCACAGCATTGCTTGAATGAGCGGAAACTGCATAGAAGCCACATTAAGACCAATATGATGAAATGTTTGAGCTCAGATTGCACAAAAAAGAAAATAAACTGCTGACTAAAAATTCATTAAAAATACATTATGTGGACCTATTTTTAAGCTCACAGTCAGTAGATATGTTGCAACAGCATCCCATTTGCACAAAGCAATGCATGGGTCAGAAAAAACTGTGGGGCAGAGACAACTTGCAAAGTTTCCATCGAAGACCAGATTAACAGTGATGCTTGTCTTCTGGTTATGTCATCACAGCCCGAATTACTGGGAAAGAATTTGCATGAGAGAAACTGTTTGAGAAAAACTGTGGCACACAGAGACATCCTGATCCCACACAGCCTGCTGGCCAGCAGGAATTACACCAAAACTCAGTAACCCACAAAACTTGGTCAAAGATTTATGGCCGCTAAAACTCACAGTCCCAGAGGGTTGGGTCTTGGTAAAATTGAGTTTAAAAATATTGCTTGACTCAAAGCCTACAGTACTGTTGAAAATGCTGCAAAATGTGAAAAATACGTACCATTTACGGCACAGCTGTTATCACCACAGCTTTAAAAGATCACAGTTCAAAGAATTCAAATAAGGCAGATTTCTTCAGCCATGAGGAAAAATAATAATGTAAATATAAATTTATAGTAAATGGTAATGTCCATGCTATGCAAAGCAAAATAAAAAATCTCTATAATGCCAAATTGAATATGAAGATAGTCAGATGGATATACAGTGGATCCATACATGCAGACAGACAGAACTAGACATCCTTTTGGTTACAAAAGGCTGAAATCTTATAAAGCAGCAGATGGAGGGTAAGTGCACCCATATAGATGGGGTAAAACAAACTGATGACTATAATATGACTATGATATTAATTGGGTGAATAAAAGGCAGACAACGAACTCTGTGCCGATCATGGGAAACAGCCAGAAAATCCTAAGCACTTAGTTGCTGCTCACAGACCTGCTTGCGTGTTTGAGGTTAGAATTACATGGGATTATAAATTTCTACAAAGGTCTGAATGTTCTTTCTGTATGAAGATGTGTGAAATATTTGTTTGTGTGGATTTGAAGAACTGATGTTATGCGATTGAGACTACACCTTTATTTTTGAGCATGTCTTTGTATGTTTAACCAATAGGCTGTGTCCACAGGTGTTTCCACATTTCTGTGTCTCAGTATGTTCACGTTTACGGTAACTGCCCACACCAGCTGCAGCTGATAAAGGAAATGGACATTAACAGACACTAATAGAATGAGGCAGCTGAAGTGACCCTGTGGTGATGTCAGTGATATCACTGATGTCACCCCATCATATGATTCACCCATTGGGAAATTAGATGTGAATTCGGGAAGAAAGCAGGCAGACCATAAGTCCTCTGTGTTCCCAGCCCCCACAAACAGCATGACCTGGTGCCCCACCCCCACTTGCACCCCTGGTGGTCATCTGATGGCCTGACTGCACCCACCAGTGAAGTGAGCATCTATTAGCCAGGCAAAATGCCACCATCTCTCCCTCTGTCCTCCTCAGGGCCCTTTTCTGTTCAGTTATTTATATGAGCTTATGTATGTTATATGTAGCTTGATGTAATTTATAAATAAGAAATTTTAAATCTCAGTTTTACATTCTCATTTTTATTTTTAAGCTGCAGAGACACAACATTAAATAAAATAACAAGAAAACATTATAAACACAAATTGATCACATTATTATTATTATTATTAGTAGTAGTAGTAGTGGTGGCATTAACTGAATTAATTTCTTAGTTGTAGTCAACTTAGGTGATACTTTTCTCCAAAGCATTTTGGCTTTTGCTGAATTTATATGACTAAGGTAACTGTTCAGAGAAAAAATAAAATAGTGAACTCATGAACTTTACAGTGGTGCTTGAAAGCCAACGTGCAGGACTAATCAACAATTACCAGAAACGTTTAGTTGCAGTTATTGCTGCACAAGGGGGGGGGTCACACCAGATACTGAAAGCAAAGGTTCACATACTTTTGCCAATCACAGATATGTGTTATTGGATCATTTTCCTCAATAAATAAATGCCCATGTCTAATTTTTTTGACTCATTTGTTTGATTTTGTTCTCTTTATCTACTTTTAGGACTTGTGTGAAAATCTGATGTAGTTTTACGTCAATTTTATGCAGAAATAAAGAAGGTTCTGAAGGGTTCACAAACTTTCAAGCACCACTGTAGCTCTTTGCTACCCAAACAGACATGTACGCGCACACACAGGCTGAAATGTTAACCTGCCAGCCCTGAACACCACCTGTAAACTGAAAAGGGGGGACTGCAGCATCTGCTGTACATGGAGGAAGGGTTAAGGAAATGTGCAGTGCAGCAACTGGGCTTTTTATGCCTCTGCAGAAGAGTCCAGTGAAGAGAGGTCTTGCTGAGACTCAGTCTGCATCATAAAATGATTAACCTCCATCCCGGAATGTGGCCCAGAATTCTGGGTAATTATTGCTAAGTACGGGCTTTCTGCTGCAGCAGCTATGCAGCGCTCTGTGTTTACAGCCTTGAGAGCACATCTCCACAAAGTGCACGCGATCTATAAATGATGAATAATTGAAAGCCCAAGTGGTGCAGCATGTGGCAGACAAGCCGACTCCCACACAACCGTCCCCCTCAGCAGGATGTGTCACTGAGGACAATCAAAGTGCGCAGCTCAAGAAGCCCAGAACTGCTCTTGGTCCCAGGCTCCTTCCTAAGGCTGACAAGGTCAGGTGTCCTGCAGTCAGCTGTGATCTTAATTGAGGTCCATGCTCAAATTGGAAACTGTGCAGTTCCTTTAAAAGTGTACATTTACATTTATGCACTTAGTAGATGCTTTTCTCAGAAGTGATGTATAGCTCATTGTAAACAAAAGTCCATTAACAAAGAACTTTGGGTATAAACACAGGATTCTCAAAAGGACAGTTTGTCTGACACCACCACCGGTGATCGTGTTCCAGTAGCTGCTTGTAGCAACATATGAAAAAGAAAATGGGTCAGTAGAACAGGGTGAAAGACAAATAATGAAGATTTCAGGAGATTGGAAGGGAAATGGAAAGTGAGTTTTCAGTCATATGGGAAGGGATTCAGCAGTTCTGAAAGACTTGAGGGAGCCCACTTTGTTCTTCCTTCTACTAAAAAGCATCTGTTCCTGCTGAGGCGTTTGTACACCCCCCAAGCACATATAATTTAAGGTGGCATCTGCACGCAGTGTGGAAATACGCTTAGTCTTACTTGGCTTGTATCATTCAGTAGGTTTACCAGGATTTCATATCAGAAGCTAACTGACCTGTTGACTCAGGAGAAGATGACAGAACGTGGGTGGTCCTAATTGGATTTTTTGGGGTGTAGGAGGGTGGAGACACATTTCCCCTGTGATCTCTCCAAAAGGACCATGTTACAACAGCAATGGCTGTCCTGCTGCCTGCCCTTCTCCTTGGATCTCCCTCCTGCCCCTCCCTTCCTCTTCCCTTCACGCAGCACTTCCCTCCAGGAGACATAAATTATCAATGAAGTGCTGCTGCTGCTGCAGAGGATGCCTGGCCACAAAACATCCTCCGTTCTGTGATTCTGGAGGAGACCACCAACTCTCTCCACCTGACCACGGCTGGATGGAATAACTGAGTCAAAAATGTAAATAGTTCTAGTTTTTGTTGATGATGTGCGTTTTCTCCACTGAGTGCTAGGTGCTGAGGGTAAAAAAGCACTGCTTTCCTGATCTGCACAGTGAAGATCTGGAACCCCTTGAGGGGTCTCTGACATGTGTCACCTTCATAAACACACACAGCACTGCTGTGTTCTCTGCATTAAACCAAACCACACTGCCGCTCTTCCCACTTTCTCATTTAATGCGTTTATAGCTATAAACTAATAACCTGCCTAGTTGTTCCACAAAAACCTCCTAATTAATGCTGTACATCTGCTACACAGCAACGTGCTATAACGTGAACCGTGTCACAGGGCTGCAATGTCTCATCTACAATGAAATTAATGTCCTTCAGGAGTTTGAATATTTATTCTGGGAAACGCAGGACTGAACCCGCATTGCGGAGTGTGCGATCACAGCTCCCGCTGGCGCACACACAGCACTCATGTTAGAAAGTTGCTGGAAAAGTGCTGGAAAACAAAGGGTCACACTGTGGGGTGTGCGGTGGGGGCGGGGTACATTCGGAGGACCAGAGATGAGGCAGTACAGGGAGGGGGCACCAGACCACTCCCACAAACAGTGGAGACCTTTGAGTGTGTTGACTGACCCAATGTGTCCATCTTTTCAACACAGTGTTCATCTTTCCGATAGTCATTGACACATCTTTCTCCCCTCGTAGACACAAACCCACCAATTAGTATAAAATCTCCAGAAACACCAATTTGCTGCCAAATGAAAAACTGGCCGAAAACATCATAAATCACTGAATATAAAAGCCAAGAAGGTCAATAAATTAGTGTAAACAACAGCCTCAGTCCAACTGCTACTTGCAAACATTTAATAATAAAGTGATGACGAAAAAAAACATGTTATAATAAAACATGCAATTCTACTGATCACAGGCGGTGCCTTCTGGAGACAAGAGCGCATTATACTATTCTTATCTTAGAGACGCGTTATTCTGCCCCCCGATCTGACAACCCGGGAGAAAACAACTTACAGTTGGACACACAGAAACAGGGCATTTTCACCGAAAAGCCTCCTAACAATAAGGGACTAATTAAACAGTAGCCTTCAAATACAGTTTAGAAGCTGCATAATTAACTTCAGCATCTTGTGGCAGGGGGATGGGAAATGTGCTCCCCCAGGAGTCTACTCAAACACCCTGGTGAAGGTGAAGAAGATGATGATGAGCTACCCACCTTGCACGCGATGCAGCACTACAGTTCTTAGAGGGCAAGCAGAGAGAGGTCTGGCGGGAGGTCTGGCACCTGGTCTAGGTGTGTCCGGCCATGGTGGGTGCTGTCACGGCTCGCTCGCGGCTGTTGCTCTCCTCTCCTGCTGTAGGCTCGCGGTCCCGGGCTTTGGAGGTCCGCAATCTGATCCGGGACTGTGGTCTTGGGATGCGTTGATCCTTGCGCACCTCGCGGGTCGCTCATCTCCCGGAGATACAGGACCAAATAAAGCGGTGCATCATGGGATACCACCACCACCACCAGAAAAAAAAATCACCACGCTCGAACCAGCTGGCCAAAGGGCGTCACGTGCTGCGGATCACCTGTTCCTGGCTGCGCGTCTAAAGAAAAGATTTCCGTTCTGTAGTTATATTTATTTATTTAAAGTGTTAAAGGGACGAATTCTGCCAGCAGAGCCACCAGCCCACATCCTGTTTGTAAATATCGCCCGGTTGGTTGTAACGCAAAGGGGTCGTTATCGACTGCGCATGCGGCTCTCACACAGTGACGTTGCCACGGAAACGGGGCCACGCCGGCGCGCCGTGGAAGAGCGTCACCTAGCGACGTGAAGCTCGAAGAGGCGTATCGATTCCAAAGTGCACGTTTTATTAAATAGCAAATGGTGCTGAAATGAATGTTTTGAAATAAAATGTGGATGAAACTTAGCAAAAATAACGCTGTAATGTTAAAACTAATAGCATGCGTGACCAACGGCAGGGGGCAGCACTGTTACAGAGATCACGCACAACCGCCCAGTTCTGACAAAGCTAGCTGAAAACAGAAATATAAAAATTTAAATTATGACAGGCAAGTTACGCGTGTGTTTTTTAATGTAAATTATTGCGTTCTGCTAAGATTTTTTTCTTTTGATATAAACAATCTGCTGCTTAAATGGTCTGGCAGATTTAGGCCAACAAATCAGGCTGCGTTTTGTAGTTTTTAACAAACCACTGTCAAATAATTAACCAGACTAAATTTTTGGTGAGATTAAAATGTAGCATACTGTTACAAAACACCTCAGGCATCTGTCCAGTTGGTCAGCTGTCAGGCTGCCCTCAAGCTGCGATCCAAAACTGTGACAAGGTTGAAATCTTTGGAAAAATGCGACACGTCTGACATAGAGACGGGCATTTTGAAGAAATAAAAGGGGACATTCATTCGAGAACAACTGCAATGTCCTGCCTGGGTGATTCAGACTGGCAGAATGTATATTCTCCTTGTGCAAATAGCATGCATTTAATATTTTCAGTTTCTCCCATTCAGTTGCAGACCTCCCAAGCTCCACCCAGAAGAAACTAATGTTTAAAGAAAGATTCTGCTACAACATTGCAGAATCTACTGATTTCTCCTAAATAATGTCAGAAACTGAGTGAACCACCAAACACATATTTTAAAGGCATTTGTTTATTTAAAAAAATAATAATAAATGGTGCAAGATAATGAGTCAGATGGTAGTTTAGCGGTTACAGCTGTTGGTGACTGAGAGTCCAGCTCAAATCCCACTACCTGCCATAGTAGTATCTTAGAGCAAGATACTTATTAATCCAGTGCAAACAGCACTTTTATGTAACCATGATATAATGCATGCATCAGGTGACCTGATATCCGTCATTCTCACTTTCATTGCTCTGATGATGGCATCCCGATCGATGATAAAAAATTTGCAAACAGAGCACACATTCTCTGCATCAGTAAAAAATACCCTGTGTACATGGTAAATAATGGTAAATAGCTTTGTGTACAGACCTCACATTGTAAGCTGCTTTACAGAAAGACATCAGCTAAATGAATTAGTGTACACTAATGTACATTCTAATAAAAAATGACAGCTAAATAAATACAAATAATAATGTTTTAAAGACTCAGAAATAAAATGCAAATGTGTTAAACAATACTAAAATAAGCTTAAGACCTGTGATATGGGTTTCATTGTCTGGGATTTTGGGATCTCAAATAAGAGGCTTTTCTTTTAAATACACTATTTGAAAGATTAAAAGTAACCCCAGTTATTTACTGTGAGAACAGAGACTGGGATTCTGACAGAAATTAAACCATTCAAATCCTGAAACTCTGAATGTTACTCATAATTTCCTTGCTCAGGGCAACTGGACAAACCAGAGCAAATATTAAATACTGACTGTATTGCATCAAGTAGTACAAGCTCTCGGACTGAACTTGTACTACTATTTTACAGTTCTGAATAATTTTACTTATGATTTTTATTTTACTGTGCACAATTATAGCAGTTTATTAAATTCAGAACAAAAAAAACAGTGGGTGAGAGAGCCAGCTAGAGAAGGGAGGGAACATAACTGAAATACCTTTCAAACGCCAATATGCAAGGAGTCTTTATTTCCCTTAAAGCACAAATATTTATAAATCAACAGGTGTTGTCTTTGAATCTGACAGGCCGAAGGAGTCTGGAACAGTCACAGGAACGTGTTTTTTCCTGCAGTGGTTTCTTTTATTTTCATTTTTTCCGACTGTGGGCTTTGTTGTATGGAAGTTAGATGTCCCTTTTGCCTTGCACTGGTGCTCACAGTTTGCTCCTTTCACAGAGCCCTGGCCATCCCTCCTGTGCTTGCTTTCACTCCCTCATGCCCCGTCACATCCCAAAAGCCTTGCTGTAATTTATGTCTGCTCAGAAGAATTCAGAAACACTGCAGCTAACGCGTAAAATGATATCAACCATACCAAGAAATCAATTTTCATGACAACCCCCCCCCCCCCCCCCCCCCTGTGAAAAAAAAAAAAAAAAAAAAAA
>UFQX01000534.1:271926-395051 GCA_900497675.1 Arapaima gigas | reverse complement strand
TTTTATTAAAACCCCCCCCCCCCCCCCCGGTTTGGATAAAAGAAAAAAAATAAATGGAATTATTGTCTAGTTCCTGGTTTTTTTTTGGTGCCTTTAATCTCGCCTTGACTTTTTCATGTTTTGGGCAGGGATTAAATTCCACTCATTTCTTTATTTTTAGTACTTTGGCACCTATCCCAGATTCTCATATAACACAGGAGAGAAATGGTATGTGACTGAAGTGAGCAAGAGCCTCTCCTGGTGCATATAGCCATATTTAACTGAAAAGAGAAAATAATTCCTGAACTGAAACACATACCTTATTCATGAGTTGTCCTATTTAAAGCTTGAAAAGAGGCCTTACGAGAAATTCACCAAGTAAAACAGGGATTGGAGCCACGATAAACTCCCATATTTGGGACATTAATCTTGCATTTCTCTGTGTCCCAAGTCTTGGCTGTATGAGCATCCCACTGTCCTCCCAGGGAGGAGTGCCTCTGGTTTTGAGCATTGTGCCATATAGTGACCTGCTGGTCATCCCAAAGACGAGGACATGTGTCTGCATAAGAGGACCTGGCGGATGATGGCACAAGAGTGTGTGCCTTTATCAGAGTGTGGATGACAGTGGAGACCCAGCGCTTGAAATGGGAAAAAATAAGTGTAGGTATTCTCCTTACTGGCATGCTGGTGTGGGTATTGGTTGATATGAATAAAACATTGTGTTACCTTTTCCATTTCTGCTGTGAGCACAATAACTGAACTGACAGAGATATTGCTGTTGTTCACAACATATATATTTGTTTAATAAAGGGGAAACACATTTTGAACGAACAATCAGAAAGCAGTCTGCGAGTCAACTTGCAGCATAACCTAGTGCACCCTGGGTAATAAAATGTACCAAGGCTTGTTGTGAATAATAATGTACAACAGCAGTCTTTGCTCAGAGACAAGCTTAGTCAGAGAATCTGGTTAGCCAGGTAAAGTAAAAAGTACTGGGAGCTTACAAAAAGTTCTTTTGTGCATGTAATCCAAAGAAGAAATGAAGACATGGTGATACTGAGTCCCACAGAATACTGGCTCAGTTCAAGAGCTTTGGAGATCTGCGATTTACTTGCATGTTGTTGCTGCCCAACAGAAACCTGCTACTTCTAGAACTAAGCCAGCTGCAGAACTATGCTACCTTCAGTACTAGGCTATGTCCAGTGCTTGACTACTTCCAGGGCAGAGCTTCCTGCAGCCTTGGAATTACTGTAAGAACTTCAGTGGGGACCATTAACAGACATGCAAGCCTCCAATTTCCATATTCTGCCAATACAATATGGTCTGCAGTGAACCAGCCTGATGGACTTCCAGTGTTGAGTGAGTGAAAGAGGACCCTCACTGGTAGGAGAGGGCTCAGCGCTTAGCTTGGTTTGGCTGAGCTCTCCCGTGAGCTGAAGCTCCAGTATGGAGAACCCCAAGTGACCGCAGATGAGCTCCCTTCACCTATTTCTTTTAACAAACTAGACAACCCCTGTAAATATGGTCAAGATTTATAACCTTGTGGGGCAACAGATTGTGATTATAAAATTACAAGCACAAGGAGTCACATTACTTCAAATCATGCAAAGTTTACCCGCATCTCTTAATTTTTTGAACAACACCAGGAAAGGTGAGTGAGAGGGCTGTAAATCTGAGTGTCATGTAGTGCAAATCTCTTTCAGGACTCATTAAACATTCGCCCTGACAGAAGATGCTCTGCAAAGGAGGGGAGAAGAGAAAAAAACTGAGGGGGTTAAAAGGGAATGTCCAGAATGTAAGTAAAATGATTCTTATCAGGAGGTTGCCATAACAGAGAAATCTAGACTAGTGTGAAGCACAGTTAAATTTGTAGAATGCCTTGAAATACAAACAGATGGATGTGGCAGCAAAGTCACTGTTGGGCCCAGGTAGGTCTACAAAGAAACAGACTTGTACCTGTAGTAACACTTCTTTGGCTGTAGTAGATACATAGTTACTATGCTGACTGGCAAGACATTGTGCCAGAAACTCAAAGATGGTAATTCAACCTTCAGGCAAGATCAAAAGAGCCACTGCAGTCCATCTGTCCAAGTCATCTTCGGACTGTAAGGAAATGTAAAGTGTATTTATTGTTATTCATTTGAATTCCAAACGAACCTTTCAATAGTTCATGCGAAGTGTTTGAAGATTACATCCCTTCACAAAAGTGTGACTTGGGATCGGTTGATTGTTCAGTCTGAGTGATGGGTCAAAGCGGTCAAGGTTGACATGGATGACAGCTGTCAGTGCTGTGCTCCTGTGCAGAAAAAAGTCCTCTTTGCAAAAGTTCAGCCTCTATGCCAAAGTCATCCTCCCAATGCTGGAATTGGGGCATGATCTGTCATGTGCTGCAATAGCTGTCCTCCTCCGTTGGCACCAAAAACATCACTTTCTGGTCGATCAAGTTTAAAGTTTGCTTCTGTCAATATAAATGGAATCCAGGTATAATTTGGGTTGTGCTGTTGTCTCACAACTGTTTTTTATTGCTGTTTTTGTTTGGGTCAGTTCCTCACATCTCAGTGACATGTCAGATGTAGCGAGTGCCTGTCACATTCTAAAGGTTTTTGCAAACGGATTTCAAAGTCTTCAAGGATGGTTGTTGAGGTTGTTGTTCTATGTCTGCTTGTTCTTGACACCAGCATCTCTGGAGACAGAAAAGTTAAAACAGTCTCTGGTTTCCACACGAAGGGAAAATTCGCAAAGGGGCGGTAAATTCAGCCGGGCAGCATCTGATGGGTGACGAAACGTTGTGCTACCATGAATAACCAGAAAACACAGGGGAACATTTGTCTTGTAGTTATTTACAGGAGAGCAGCTCCTATTTTAAGCTTGGTCTCACACCAGGGAACGACTTCAATAAATTCACTGCCACTTCACAAGCCTACATGTAAACATCCAAATTCGCAAAGCAGATAACGGAAAGTGGTGTCAGTGTTGGAACAAATAAGCAGTAGTGTTGCTGAATAAAAGCTAGATGGAAGAACTGTAAAAATGCTGACTCCAGCAAACCAACAGGTTTCCGTCAAGGCAACAGATTGCCCATCCTCCAATCTCCAGATGCCCCCCCATTCTGAACCCCACTCAGAAAAGAAGCCAGTTGTAGTAAAGCAGCTTCTCACATTTGAGCCAGATGTTGGAGCTAAATGAAGACATTCAAAAGCAAACCTCTCCCTTCCTCTCTTTCTCTCTCTCTAGACCTGAGCTTTAGAATTGTGAGACTTGCTAGTGTGGGTGGGGGGGGGGTTGTTGAACTCAATGACCTTTGTGGTCGTCTTCCTGTAAAATATTCAAAGAATGGGATCAAGGTTGGGATCAAGGTCGCCTGTGGGGAATTCACGTGATGAGGAGGAAATTTTCTCCAGACAGCCATGAGTTTTGCATCCAAAGACCTGAGAAACGCGGTGTTGCTCATCTCTGCTTTGGTTTCATGAGGAGGGTTTGGAATTGTGTATGTTTGTGTGTCCTAACCAATACAATAACATCGAGAAAAGTGTGTTTTCAAAATAGGCACAATACAGAAAGAGCACAAAATGGGAATATTTATGTACTCTAAAGAAGGTGAGCAGGGCCATGCTTGCTGCTCTGTGTAAATAAGCAGATCTGTAAATGCGAGGTCTGTTCTCAGTGTGTGCAATGTCATACAGCCCATGGAGGAGCTGTGATTATGGAGGGAAAGTTACGAAGCACTTCTGGTCAGTGGGCCAAAAAGAATGGCTATAATTTGCTTTAGACAGCCATGCAAATACGGTGCAGTTTCTGCCTAAGGAAATGTTACCACTGAATTTTGCATTGTGAATTTAATTGGATACCTATAACAAAAGGGGACAATAACATGTAGGCGTTGGAAGTTAAAGTGTGATGATTCCACACAGACTTTCACACTTTGTGTTCAGTTTTGCTTTTTTGACGGCACCCCCTGATGTGACCCTCTTGGAGGAAATGGTATATCAGTCCACAGCCACATTCTTTGGCTGTGTGTTTGATTCCTAACTGAGGAAGAGGCACTGCACTGCTTTCTGCGGTAAGGTGCACTTCTAAATTTGAGTGGATGAATAACTGGAGTGAAAGTGATGGGGACTTTGAAACAGGCAATATATTCACACCCATTGTTTTTTTCAGCCACAAGCTGATGGCAAACTGAAAATGTGCTGGATATAGAAAAAAATCTCTCTTCTATGTGAGGGCAGGCTAGCTGGAGGGAGAACTGTTATAAGCAACTTGTGGGAGTGCAGGATGCTGACAATCAAAACAATCAGCAAAATCAAGACCAGAGCTGAAGTAGGGACCTCCAAAGTGGACTACGTGTTACTTAATCACATTTTCCAACTGTAACAAAATACAGTGCTATGAAAAGTGTTTGCCCCCTTTCAAAGTGTCTGCACTTTTGTAGTTTTGTAGCATTAAACTTGATCAGATCTGCTTGTCACTTCTAGCAGCATGTAAATGGAACCTGAAAGAAAAAAATAACACCACCGTTATTTTATGTCATTTCCTTGGTGTGAAAGATAATGAAACTGTACTCACATGTGTGAAAAAGTATCTGCCCCTTCACAGTCGTGAATTCCTTGCCACCATGTATAACTGCAATAACTGCAGCTAAACGCTTCTCGTTTGTCTTGGAGCTACTGACCAGGGTGTCACATCACTATTGTGGAATTTTGCCCGCTGCTCCATGCAGAAGTGTTTTTTAAGCTCTGCAACATTTCATGAAGGGTTTCTAGCACAAACTAGCTCTTTTCAGGTCTTCTCACAGCATCTTATGGGGTTTGAATCTGTACCTAATTACAGACACACCGCTTTGTATTTTGGGTCCAGCATGACTCATTTTGAAGATAAAATTTGTAACTTTTGAGGAAATACTACTTAATTTTAAGTTATAATTTCTGCATTGTAATGCAACAGTGCTTTGCTTATACGGGGTATCATCTCAACATGTTGCTCGAATTGATGAGACTGCTAAACAAAACTATGACCTGTCTTCTCCATACATAAAGCACGTGAAATTCAGGCAACAGCATAGCAATAAGGACAATCTGCAGTAAAACAGACAACACTTGTTTGTAATTTCAAATACAGTTGCATGCACAAAGGTGTGAACATCAGTGTAACATGCAGCCATTCTTGTTTTTATTCATTAAATAGATGAAATTCTGCATGGAAGAAACACACCATTGGCCTTGAAAGAAGCAAATTCACAGGAATTTTATAAAGATCTTAATAAAATCGCTTCATTGCACCAAATTTATACTTTGGTATTACCTTTTAATCTCTTTTAAGTCGAAGTTGAAGTAAAGCCAAAAAACATACAAGTTTGCCAGTTGCATAACGTATGGTTGCTATACTTTTCTTGGCAATCTGATGCAAAGTAATAATATTTTCTTTCCATACATGCTTAGCAGGTCCAACACAAACCAGCACACTCACAGTGGACACTGCAGCAGCCTGACGTACACCAGCGTCCTGGGAGCCCAGTCCACCTTTGGTGAGCCCCCACCCTATGAATAAGCCTTCAGTGTGAGTGCTTGCTTGGGCAGTAAGGCTGTCTCGTGAAAACCTGTGTACAGACACTGACATCAGATTGCTCATCTGGGATCTATCCCTCATTTTCTCCTGTACTGTTTATGGTTCTAAAGTAGCCAAGTCTCCCCCTCTGACAGTTGGGCACTAAAATGGATGGTGGCTTGAAGGGTTGTTTAGCAGGACAGTTTCATTTACTTTGGAAACAAATAAAAACTTAAATTTTGTGTAACCATACAAAGTGTAAAATCAGCAACGTTTGGACCAACTGAACTGGAGAAAATCCTTTTCCAATTAACTTTAAAAAAGCTCATTTGCTAATAAACTCAGACTACCTGTAAATTACAATAAATAAATGCTTAAAAAGACAAACATTTCTTTATATTTCATGACATAGGTGCTATAAAAAATGTGGCTATACCTATCCATCTATCTATCATCTATTGTTGACCAGTCAAGGGTTATAGAGGTCTGGAGCTTATTCTGGGCAGTACAGAGCACATACACCCTGGATAGGGTGACACTCCATCATAGAGCAGTCAAGCACACACACTCAGTTACACACTAAGGGCAATATACAGTCACCAGTCCATGTGAAACACATATATTTGTACTGTGGAAGAAAACAGAACAACATTTACACAAAAACTGAGAGAACATGCAAACTCCACACAGAATTTTAAACCACTTCTGAACCCACAAGTTTTTGATACAGCTGTAATAATTTTTAAAAAACCAATTCTGATACTTAAAAGGTATTTTTTCTTAACTTTAAGTTGCAATAAAATTAATACTAATTTAAAATGCTAGAAAATAAAAAACAAACTCTTATTCAGTGTTGACTGGTGACTGATTCGTCATATAAAGTAAAACTTTTCTTAACCTTGCTATTGATCACTAGCATTCAAGAACACAAGACATGAGCTGTACACACTGTGGAAGTGAGTTTAAATTGAGAAGGTCACAAACCCCTATTCAGTTTAAGTTACTGCGATCTATTGGCTTGCTTTAGCTTCACTGTAAACTGATTTTTAAAAAAATTTTTTTTTAAATGACTGGACAAAAATAAATAAAAATAAATATATGGAAAAATGCCATTTGTAAAAATAAATTTATAAATATTTTGTGCATGTATTTATCCGTGACACAGTCCAGTTCAAACTAACAGCTGTAGGGTGGCTTCACTCAGAAGCGCTACATGTATTTCCTGAACTCAGTGCAGGAAAACAGTCTTTCAGTCTCTGATTCCAACGCCTTCCTCTGTTCACAGTTCAACCAAACTAGACCAGAATACTCAGAGAGACAGAGGACTTAACAGGAGACCAGCTCTAGTAGACAGTCCTCCTGAAATCCAAAATTATGTTTCAACTCCCACCATGAGGTGAAGTTCTGCAGCTGATGACCTTGAGAAACCAGAAATTCCCTTGTGGAGGCTGTTTGTCCTGAGACAGTCAGTCCCCAGGACAGCATCCCTGCCACCATCAGTGGTCTAACCTCTGATTATACACAGTTCTCCACAGTTCTTATGTTTGCTGGTGTTTATTGCAGTTGCTGACATGCTCATCCAGACCTTCTAGACAGAGGCTGTGGGAAGAAGCTCAGGCGTCACCAGTTTCTGATGAGGCACTTCTGGGCATGTGGTGGGGAGTATGGTTTCCCGTCATTGAAACCAGAGGCAAAACACGAGTGCTGCCAAAAGCATTCTTATGGACAGAACACACTCCAGTGGGGCCTCAGCAAACAGGCCCATGGAAATGGTGTGAAGTCCACTTTTAGGTATAGAGTATGTGGCAGTTCCGGACAAAGGGGAATAAAAAGATTTTCTCTTGGTGTGGCTGACTTTAAAGGGCTAAAGTAATTTTATTTTGCACGTAATGTTCTAAAAAGCATTTAATCATCCTCCCACTCTCACCCTGGTTTTGGCACAACTTGGGGCACAGCCCTGTCTGATAACAGAAGAGACAGAGTTCTTGGAAGATGGAGATTAATGAACCTAGTCTGCTGACAGTTGAGCCACAAAGAGCCGCAGAGGCGAAACCGCAAATAAGATGGCTTGAACTGAAGTGGGCAGGGGGTTGAGGAGACCCTAAAGAAAACAACATGTTGTGGTGGTTCTCCTAGAGCATCCCAACAACAGCCTAGAACCTCCTCAAAGGATGAACGGTGGCACTCAACCATGAAACAAAGCAAGAAAAGAGAAGATAATCTGGTCACTGTAACACAGAGAAGGAATTTTTACGCCAAGAAATTCCAAATACAGTAAAACTCCACCATAGCACAAAAAGTGGGATACAAAAAATGAGTCACGTAAAATGCTACCTTACTGCAAGGTCAATGAAAAAATAATATTCTTTAGTCACTCTTCCACTTTTTGTGTGGAAGGAAAAGGAAGAGTTTTTATTTATTTGCTTTCATTTTTTAGACTTGCAGGAAATAAACTATTTATTACAAACTGAACATGTACATGCAAATGAAAAACATAATACAGTCATCCCTTGATTTACATGCACTCACACAATGCATTTTTGCTAGAATGCAATTTGATTTTTGATATCATTTCTCAATTTATACACCAATCTGATACAACACAGTCTGCACCCTCCAAAAAAAACAGTGGCCAAAAAAACAACAAAACAAAGAGAAGAAATCCATGTTCACCTCATGTATGTGGTGGTATTGTTATTTCTTACCCCTATAAACTTTTATAAACTTTTTTCAGTGTTCTAGTGAATCTTGGGAAAATTGGGGTTTTTGGGTTGGGCTGGAACACAATTTAATTTTTCCCATATGAAATAATGAAAATAGTGTCTACATTTATGCTTTTTCACACAGTACCACCTTTTCAGGCATGAGTTAGGTGTGTGAATCGAGGGATGACTGTATGCACTAATAGTGATAGAATAAAAATGCTTTAATAATTCTCCTTGACCCTTCTGTCAACAGCACTATGAAGGGAGAGCTCTGGAGTCTGGACTGCGAGAACATAAGCTTTATGTTTAAGCCTCATGTTATGAAGAAGCAGCATCAGCAGGCAGCAGGATTAAATACTGGCATTCACAGCACAACAACACAGCTGCCCTGAAACTGTCCAACACGAAGAACCCAGAGAGGATCAATAATATCATTATAACTCCCCACAACTATTTACAAACATGCAGCAACAGTCCATTATGGGAGACCCCCCTGCCCTACAATAATAATAATAATACTAATAGGAACTTTTACTAAATTGTACATCATCTTCAGTAAATCCTGTACAGATGTCAATGTCTGGATAGGGTACAGGAGAACTTGGAGAGTGTCACAATCACAAGTACAATTCATCCTATTGTGGGATTTTACTGTTCATCAAATTAAAAAATAAAATGACAACAAGTTACAGTATTTCACTGGTATGATCATGTAGTGATATGAAATAATTCCAGAGGGGTGTCCAAGCATTCTAGAATTAATTTAAATTATCCTGCAATACCAAATATTAATTTTTGTAGTGGAAGACAGTTAGTTTGTCTGATCATCTGCATATCATATGAGCACTCAAGATGTGGACCATAGCATTAAAATACATTTCCTTGCAAAACGTGTGAATACTCAGCTTATGTCCCATAATTTGATAAAAACATAATTCTAGTTATGGGTTAACAAAAATAGAGGGGTCAAATCAAACTTTTTTAAAGGATTATTGAAATGCTTTGTGATCACTCTTCCGGTAAACTTTTCAAGCACGGGAAACATCTTATGAGAGCACACAAGAGTATGGTAAATAATGCAAATTAACTAAAATTATGTCTTTTTGTTTGGGCTGAAGAGCCAGGAGGGGACCTGTTATTGTCCCTTTGTGTAAGGGGTAACAGTTCCATGGTCCATTCAGCTGTGATTTGGTTAAATAGTGTAAATTTAACCAGGTTTACTCTGCTTTCAACAGCAGGAGGCTTCACGGTTAAGGAGTTACTGACCAAGCCAGTGCAAATCAAAGAATGTGCACGGGCTGGCCCAGATTGTTCTGTTCATATATCCAGCTGGATAAATAACAAGCTATAAGCTTTACACATTGAATCTGGAGTGTGTAGTAAGCTGAGAAATGAAGTAAATTTGTAATGTCACTTAATGTGTTTCTCTGCTCTCCTGCTGATTGCTGCTGGACCTCAGGACTCTTTCAGCACTAAGAGGAATTTGTTAACCGCTCTGTGGCTCTGTGTCAGTGTGATCTTCTGTGTGTGTGTGTGTGTGTGTGTGTGTGTGTGTGTGTGTGTGTGTCTGTCTGTCTGTCTGTCTGTCAAGCAATCTTGGCTTTTAACTTTTGAGAATGCAGGAATTTGACAGATTTCTTCTGTGCACCCCAAAAAGCCCAATTTAGCCGAGGGGATGATGAAAACCTTTCAAACATGCACATATCATTATGCTCAAGCAGCAGTGCAGCAGTGCTTGTGTTTGCATATCAGTGTGTGAGTGTGTGCATGTGTGTTTGTGTGTCTGCAGACATGCACTGATCTTTACTTGTGCCCATATTTAAGTGGATGTTTGTGATGAGGAGGGCCATACAGATTTGGTGTAACTGATAGGATGAAGATGAATGGATATGAATAGGTATGGGTAGAAATGTGTTCCTCTCCTAAGGATCCTCATTACTGGTGTGTTTCCACTGCCCTTACTCCTTGGTCTGAAAATTCTGCCCCTTCATCGAGCACTGCCACTGCTTAGGAACCTTACTCCACAAATAAATACTGGCTCACATATGAAACTGGTGGTGGCTTCATGTCCACAAACACTGGCCTGTTGTCACTCGAGCAGCACAGTTCATCCTCTGGCCAAAACAGTCCAAATAAAACAGATTCAGGTGCCAAGTGTAGCAGACCTCAGGAATCACTTTCCAGGGCCTGTGTAGCCAGGGGAGATGCAAGGAGACCTCCGCAGCTCAAGGACAGCCCTCTTTGAAGTGTGTGTCCATCAGTGGGGTTAGTGAAAATCTCCAGTCAGCAAGCTGTCACTGCTTTTCCTCAAGCTGTCCATTTACACTGCAGGGGCACTGTGTGGCTGGTGGTCACAGGTTGGACACCACACCCTTCCTTACCACCCATCTGTAGTACTTCTGGCACGTGACAGGTCCAGTTCATCACTGAGTTCTTCACCAGACATTGTCCCTACTTGAGCTTATGAAGGTAATGAGGTGACTGAGGTGCTGGTCTGGTGGTTTCAGGCATCTTATTTGGCCATCTTGGTCTTTCCTTCCTCTGTCCCACTGACCTTGCTTGGTTTGGAATGGAGGAAGGAGGGGGGAGCACTTTGACACCTGACACCATTTGACTCCTGTACGCCACCCTAAGGGGAAAGCTTGGTATTTACAGGCTCTTTCTCCTGCCACTCCCTTGCCCAGACACCCTTCAGCAAGGCCTGGCTCCTTTCACATCATCTATCCAACCCTCCCACCCCCCCTTACGTTCTCTTCTCAGGTCAAGGGGCCTTTGTTTATACTTTCCTTGTCATCGATTAATAGGTGCATCACTGTGAGGGGTTATCAGACTGTAGATGTACACTGTACAGTGCAGCCCCCCTCTCAACCACATGATGGTATATAAACATAACCCCCTCCACTCAATTGTCAGTAGGAGAAAAGAAGGCAGGTCCATGTGGTAGATGGGCATTAATGCTCTAAGAACAA
This sequence comes from Arapaima gigas, assembly GCA_900497675.1. Classification (NCBI taxonomy): domain Eukaryota; kingdom Metazoa; phylum Chordata; class Actinopteri; order Osteoglossiformes; family Osteoglossidae; genus Arapaima; species Arapaima gigas. Next base: position 383,857 of record UFQX01000534.1, on the reverse strand, counting down.
ACTGCATGTTGGCCTTGACTCAGCTAGAAGAACAGCCAGCTTAACTGAAACTCATCTGAAATAAATCATAAAAGAAAGCTAGAAGCTTATCAGAGAAGTGCTTAGCTCAACTGGGGCTTTCACACACTTATTTGCTATTTCTTAAGAAAAAGAAATGCATGCGATGACTCCAAAAGAGAGAATATTGTGTAACTGTAAGTCTTCCTTTGTTTTATTACTCATGTATGTTTGAATCCCATTCCTATTGTGAAAAATCCCAAAGGATAGTCCCTTTAGGATCATTGTTCCTTTACCTTTTTAAACCATTAACAGTGAAATATGAAAATCAAACAAAAGTATGAAAAAATATTCTCTGCAGTGTTTATTTCATGGAATGTCATTAACTCCAATTAATGGAATTTTTAATGTTCTTTGGAAAGCAGGGAGGAGGGAGTGCAAAAGGAGGTGACTTTTTAGATGGTCCCTAAAGCATTCTGCTATATAAAGGGAAATGAGATAGAATTTCATTTCAGGAAATACTTTCTGTGTTGTTTTTTTCCTCTGTTCAGCTGAGGGTACCTCGCCAGCTGCCGGCCTTGGCGACTGCATCGTAGGACCCAGGAGGCGGTCGTGAAAAAAGGGTTATTTCTCTGCCGCTCATTCTCATTACCACAACTGACACCTGGACTCAAGAGTTTACATTTACCAGAACGGCTTTAAATGATTTGCAATGGGAATGAGTGGCTGCTGGTAGCTTTAACAAAGTACACACACTGGGATATATGAACAAAAATAAATTCTGTAATTTTTCTGATCTGAGCTCAGCAATATCAAAAAAAAGAGAAAAAACTCTGAGCAAGCAGACCTTTGTGATAAGAGCCAATTTACTGGATAGGAATATAGGAAAGAAAGATTTCTCTAGGTCATACCAGAGAGTTGGTGGAGTGAGAGTAGCAGAGAACTGAAATTTCTCAATAGATCATAAATCATTTCACATCGAAAGGAAAGTTATGGAAGAAAAATGGATAAAATATATCTCACAATCTGTGCCAGTTGAACACATAGAACATGCTTTCAAATTCACTTCTCTAGAACCTGTATCAAACACACACAGTCCCGGTTGGAGACTATAAAAAATAGAAAAAAATAGAAAAATCAACATCAACTATAAAAAAGCATCATGATCATGTATCCCTTTAGACACATACATCACAAATAAAATAAATGAAAATGTCTTAATTCATATTTCCTAAAAATAGTTGGTTTTCCAAAATTTACAGCTTTATTAGAAAACATTACACAGAATAAATATATGGATTTTTGAATTCTGCTAAGAAGCATGGAGACATGTTTCCAGTTGAATCTGCATGGAAATGACCTCCAGAAGATATTCATATCCATTTTTCACATTCACATCTATCCAGGTGAACTGCTTTGAATGCAGGAGAGCTGTGCACTGGACCATCACAATAGCTGATCACATCTCACACTGATTTAGTGCCAACCGTTTATCCCTTTACAGTGTAGAGAGAAGGAAAAATTGAAAAAAAATACATTAAACTTGAAAAAAATACTGTGCTTTAATTTCCATTTCCATTTACATTTATGCATTTGTCAGAAACTTTTCTCCAAAGTAATATACTCAGAGGTGAACAAAAGTGCATCAGCAACAGTTAAAGAACTTTAGATACAGACACAGAGTGATCAAAGCACAGCTTGTTTGTCTGATACCACTATGTTGCTGGTTTACGTTCCTGAGAGCAGCTGCCTTTAGAAATAACATTCAAACAGCAAATGGATAAACTATACTTTTTTGTTTTTAAGAAAGACAGTACCAAGAAAAAAAGGAGGCCTGGTTAACTTCACAGAGAAACAAAAAAATGCCAGTTCTCTATGGTTGCAAGACCCTTTGTGAAATACAGAGCAGCAAGACAATAATAGTTCTTCTGAATCAGTACAAGGTATCTCTGAAATGGTCAGAAATAGAGGGGTAATTTGCAAAAACTGTTTGATCTAAATCCAAGGTTATTTCTTTTTAATAAAATGAAGAAAAAAATATTTAAATAGATAATCCACAGTTCAGGGAATTTGGTGACATTCTGAGAAACAACCCGCTTGTTGTAGGCAGCGTAGAGGGCCTGGCTGCTGGAGTCAGCAGCAATGAACCTTGACTGAGACTTTATAAAATCCATGTTTCAGAGTAATTGGATGAAATTGCAGGATCCAAATAAAAACAACAGCAGAAAACTGCAGCCCTGTGCAGGTAAACTAAATAAATTTTAATTGCATGTTTGAAACAGCAGTCAAAGCACTTTTTTAAATGCAGCCAAGACTGTTATGAAACAAGCATGTTTTGAGTAGTTAGCTGGATTGTATGTGTTCATAACCTTGTGGCTGAGGAGTCTGCTGGGCACTAATTAACTTGTATTCTCTAAAAACTTCTGGACTTTGACCCTCAAGTTCAACTGACATAAAATGTACATATAGGTTATTCTGTATATACAGTGGACCCTATCTGCTTCTGATGGGTGAGACACGAATTTTCCAACCATACAAACATTTTCCAGTTCGTTTTCTTTGCTTATTTTCTGTTTTTATTGGTGCAAATGGAATCTGTGCTAGTCCTCTGAGCCAATAGATGGCAATAAAGGGAAGAAAGTAGGATTGAGTGACGCCTTTAATTCCACTCAGTTCCACAGTGTTTACAGCTGGTCTGGTTCTCAGTGTTGTGATCAATAACACTGGACATGTTTAGAGGGTGAATCAGAGAACATCTAGCATTGAAAATGAGTCTATTAAAATGCTTTGTTTTCATTCATTTTAAATGAGTTTTTTTGCACAAAATTTAAAAAAATATTCAACCAAAAATTCTTAGAATACATTTTTGCTTCATTGTCACTAAATCTATGGTTTGTACGAAAACTCATTTGGGGCCATCTGTATCAGCTTTTTATCCATTGTAAATTTTTACTGATTAACATTTTTACAATGGTGGTAAAAGCGACATTGGAATTACAACCAAAACAAATTACAAGCAGATTTACAGTCCCAGTTGTGTTTGCAAGATGATCAACCAGTGTATTTCTTTGCCTTAATACTGACAAACACCTCCTCAGTACCCAGTGTGGAAAGTATTGGTATGTGCTTTATGGAGACAATGTGTTTTGTGCACTATTGCTCATTCTGAGACATTTTGCTGGTTTCTTAAAAAGGAGTAACAGGGCGAGAACACTGCACTTTTCTGTTGGAATCGAATGTTGGGAACTTGAGAGATTCCTGGGTGCTGGCTGCCACCACACAGCCTCAGTGGCCCTTTGTTGAGTACAGTGGCTGAGTGAAAGTAGCCCAGTGGCTCTGTGGTTCAGGACATTTCCGTCTGGTGTTTGACAGGGGGGTTGGCGGTGTGTCCCTTGTTTACACTATATTTCTCCCCAACTTTTATAGACTAATTAAGGGTGGCCCTGCTGTGCAGTTGGCTGAGCACAGAGTAGGTGTAAAAATATGAGCTTCAGCTGCCAGCTGAAGGTGAGAGCCAGAGCAGCAGAATTCAAACAGCCAGGGGGTGTGCAGGTACCACAAGACAGAATGCCAAACAAAAGCCTGCCTGGTGGTCCCATGCAGGAGATTTCCAAAATTTAGAGTCCATGGATTCTTGTTTTTAGCTTTGAGCTAATGGAATGAGCTGAGCCTGTCCTTCAAATCTGGTGAATCCCTTCCAGCATCCAAGAAAGGTCTCAAATCCCAACTCTTAAAGACATGCATTTCTACCAGTTGCCTAACTGCTATATAAACTTGCATTACAGGATCTGTTACAACCTCTTTTGTATTTCCCAGCAGTTATATAGGCAGCTACTTGTATAAGGTTCCATGGCAAAAACGGTGTTATTGGACAAACTGAAAGTCTTTCAACCGTCTTGTGTCCGTATCTAAACTTCTTTGTCTGCTGTGAAATTCATTTTGTTTACTCTGACTTGTTAGTCACTTTAGAGAAAAGTGTCTGCTAAATGAGTACATGTAAAAGGGCACTGTGCACAGTGGGAACGTCATTTCATTAAGTAGCAACACTGAGGCTGCCAAACATTTTCACATATAGGTACAGGAAGGTGGAAGGTAAGTAAAGCCTTCCTGAGGGAGTCAGGCTGTCAGGGGTATATAACACCCTTCTTCACACCAATGTGGGAGTGGATAGCAGCCTGTGGGTTACATGGGGCTGGTCTACTTGGTGTGGTTGTTGAGTCTATGCTGATGAGCCTTCAGCACATGTAAGCATGACTTAACAAAAGGGGAACAGCATGCATGTTTGCACGTTCGTGAAGCATCTCACACACACTCATTCTCTGACACACACACACACACACACACACACACACACACACACACACACACACACTGGGGGCAATTTAGGGTAACCAGTTGGACACACATGTCTTTGGACTGTGCACCAGGAAACCCTCTTGGACACAAGCAGAAGAAGATAAACTCCACAGAGACAAAGGCAGATTCAAACCTGCAGCCCAGGAGCTGTTAAATACCAGGAGTTCCTACTGAGCCACTGCCTTCTTCCACTTCTCAATCCAAATATGTTCCCTGCTAACCTGTACATAAGCAGATGCCTGCAAGGCATTCTGGGAGACCTCAGCTGATGACTATTGCAGGTTCAGGGACTTATTACTGTGCCTGTGGGCAAATGCCAGCAGGGTAAAACTATACCACCTTTATGCATACTGAATTTCAGCACCTTTAATGAACACAAAAAATAATCTTCTCTTAATGCCTCTCCAGAAACTTCACTTTCAGAGGAAGGCTGGAAATGATAAATCACAGAAAGCTTGTATCAGATGGAAAAATAAAATATGTGCCCGTGCATAAATCTGTGTCTGTTTGAACGGCTCTAAGTTAATAGATTGCAGTTGCCTTGATTGCTCAATCTTGAGATTGCGCTCAAATATGCTTTAAACAGCCTCTGCATAAACAAAAAAAAGAGAGAATATTTTCCTGTCCAAAACCACAAGTATTCCATCCTTATTCTACCACATATTGCAAAACCAAAACATGCTTTTACAGAAACTCCAAATGCAAGCCTCTGCATCTTCCCAGAAGCGCTTTATTTTCATGCATCTGGAGCAACAAACAACCTGTTCTGGTGTTTTTACTGTTTTGTTCATTTACATGTTGCATGAGTGCTGTGGTTTGCTGGTTTGCACTGCATACTGCCCTCCTCTGTTGAACTGCTTGAAATCAAACATCAGCACTGAAATGGTTTAAGTCTTACCTGTCAGGTGGATCTTACCAGGTGGTCTGGTGTTGCTTCCTGTTATCTCCTAAGTCTCTCTCCATTCGTGCTTTGCAGTGCTGGGTGTTGGGCTCCAGCTGCCACTCTTCTCCATCCACACCTCTTATTTTATTGCCTCTCATCGGTTCTCCCATGCTCATGATATCAAGCTCTTCTCTTCTTTTTCCTCCGCAGGTATAGACATTGCTTCTGGTCTCGCTGCTTGTATGTCAGACATGTATGCTTGGGTGGCTGATCATCATCTACAAGTCAACCTTTCCAAGACTGAGATCCTTTACCTCCCATCCTTCACCTGTCAGGAAGTCCCCTTAGAACTGGAGAATTCACTCATTTTATCAGCCTTATCAGTTATCTGCCTGGGAGTAGCAAATTACTTGAGTCTCTGGTTCTTTCAGTTCATTAGAGCTATAAAATGGTCCACCACATGTGTCCCATAAAACATCAACAGAACCAGCCGTTTTATCAAAATATATGTTTAGCAGTTTGTGGTCCTAACCATTGTGATATCCCACCCAGATTATTATAGAACAGAAAAGGATAGGGTAGGATGGGACAGGATAGGAGAGGACTGGATAGGACAGAACAGGACAAGGCAGGACAGGGTAGGATAGGATAGGATAGGATAGGATAGGACATGACAGCATAACACTTTATTGATTCCTGCAGGGAAATTATTTGTACACCAGCCAAACCCATAGGAAAAATAACAGAAGACACTCATAATGCACATGCCAATAAATAAATAACAAAAGTCAAAAACTAAAATAAATGAATAACCAATAAATAACATTGATAAATATAGTCTAATTGTTGATGGGTCCGTGTGTGACATTATGGAGTCAGATGGCCTTTGGTAAGAAGGACCCAGAATTGCTTCTTACTACATCTAAGTTGAATAACCTGGTGATTGAAAGAGCTAATGGTGATCACTTCATTTAGAGGATGTGAGCCAATGTCCATGACAGACTGTAGCTTCCTCCTCTGCCACAACCTCCACTGAATTAAAGTTCTGATCCCATGGCATTTTCTTGATAACTGGTGCAACTCCTTCCTGTTTGTTCTTCTAGATTCTGCCATCAAGCCTTTCCAACTGAGACAGAACACCTCTGCACAAGTTTTGTTTGATCTGCCAAAGTGTTTATGTGTCTCCATCTCTTTCCATTGGCTCCCTGTAGTTCCAGACTTGGCCAACAAGACCATCTGCTCTCCAGTAAATGCATGTTCTGGATACCCTGTTTCTTCATTTTCCTACCATAAACCAAATAGTAGCAGTTTAGGAGGACTGCTGACTCTATGGAGTAAGAAGTACCTGTGTGCCAAATTTCAAGTCTGTGGTTTGAAAAACAGTTCATGTACAAAGAACAAACAAACAGATAGAAATTCAGCTTTATTGGTATAGAGATCATTATTGAGCACCTTAGCAATTCATTGGATTTATTTTTAACACCTTTTCTGTCAATGCTTTGTGTATCTAAGATGTGAGATGAAGGATGCCTGCATCTGCTTTGTGAAGAAAAACACAGTGAGATGCTCCTCACATGGTGCCAAAGTGTTCTCAGGACATAAAGACAGTTTATTCCACAGTTTGGCACAAACAAGCTGGTGGCTATTTTTGCCAGAAACTGTGGTCAAAATAAAAAGGGTCTTGATACACAAATAATTAAACATGTCTGCTATGAGCTGTGTATCCATTTACAGACATAAACCATATTTCATTTTGTGCAATGAAGAAAATGTTCATGTCTTTAGGCAATTATGTGGCTTGAAAGATACTTTAAATACAATGGAAACTGAATCTGAGGGCTTGAGCATCGTGGACACATTTGTAAGAAGAAATAATGACTTTTTATTGAACAAAAGCATTGTTTTCAGGTTGTGGTTCACAATGTTCCTTTTGGCCCATTTCACTGAGACAGGTAACAGCATAGGTTGACTCAGCTAGCAGCCCCATAAATTAGGGTGGATCTACATCTGTCCTTAACATGTCAGAACATTTGTGGCCTGATTTCAAGCTTTTACATTTATTTAACTGATTTTTTAAGTGATTTACCAATTTATACAACAGGTCATTTTTTAACTGTGGCTGTTCAGTCTGCAACCTGCATGGGTACCAGAGCAGAAATTGGGATTCAAACCTTGGTCTTTCAAGGTGAAGTTGACAGCACTTTCTATTCTGGCCACCTGCTGCACATCTCTGGTCAATATTCCCATTACTGTTTTTAGCATAATTCTGGGAGTGATTTGGAAAGCAGGGGAGTAGAGGACAAAAAAAAATGACTGGGCATCAGTATGGAAGTCCAAACTCTTTTACCAGTGCAGTACATTAGTATTAATTTTAATAGGAAAAATAAAAAAAAAAACTTCTCAGCAAGAGGCATTACAGGAGATTTCTAACAAGTTTCCCAACATGAAAAAAGTGAGTTCTGAGCAGCATCCAACTCACTGAAATGCTCCATGGAAAAACAAAATCGCTACACGACAGCAGTTTCCGCTACAAAGTTCAGCAGCACAGGAAGGAGAGACTGGGCAGAGAAATGTCTGTCAGTGCTAACTGCTCCGCAGTACCATGTTTATATGCACTCTGGACTGGTTCTGTAACAGCTTGCTCACTGGTCTGCAGTGATGCTGTGATGTGGAGCTGAAGCTCGAGAGACTTGATTTCTCCCTCATGAATCTGGACCTTTACCCTGACTTTCACACCACTAAGGATATACGTAGTACAAACCACATAATTCAAACAACACTTCTGAAATCCCACTGAAACAACAAAACCTCGCACTAACTGTTTTTTGAAATGCAGATTGTCTGAGCAAGGGTACTACAGAAGTGTGACACGTCATTTGTTAATACTCAAGTGCACTAATAGGAAATAAAATCATAAATATAAGAAATTTAAGAAACCAGGCATTTTCATGTTATTTAACTTCATCACAGCAATTGTGATGATACTTGAAGTGGCAAAACCCAGGGGTATAAAGATAAAACCACAAACAGACAAAAATAACAAACCAACATGCAAAAAACATCACAGATCCTCTTTGTCTCCTTGTTTGCTTGATTTGCCAACATAAAAAAATCATTTCAGTTTTGTATATTCTACTGCTCTTGCAATACTTAGACAGCCCATTATACAAACTCAAATCTGCTTCCTATCTTGTTTACAATATAAGTTATGGATTCTAAAAAAATGTTAGTGTTAGAGTAGGGGAACTCAAAGAGAAAGATAAAAACAAAAGATGATCACTGCATTCATCTCAGACACAGACAACACAGCAGCTGACAATGTGAGGGGTTCCAACTATTCAGCAAACATGAATGTGTTGCATTTTAAAGCTTTGTAAAATTTTTGTCCTCAAAAATATGCTAAAAAAATCCAAATTTCCATGACAGGTAATAGATGCATGTGGAAGATGTGTGCACTTTTCAGCAATGTACCATTAGTTCAGACTCCTGCAATCTCAGTAACTTTCCATTGAAGTTCAGGAGTTGTGCCTGAAGGCTGCTAGTTCAAATCTCAGCTGGGCCACTGGTGTTATACCATTGAGGAAGGTCACTTTTATGCCAAAAGACTGTTGCCCTCCAAAGCATACTTCTCTCCAGTTTCATGTCAATCTGAAGATTTTGTTTTCCTCTCCTCTTTTGCAAGCGGGTGCTTCATCCTCACTTGTGCGCCGTAATATACATTATTGATGAATCCATTACAAGTTATATTTACTGGAGTGTTTTACTCATTTGTTTGTTTTGTCCCTATTATTTTAGTGGCACTTACAAGTTTAATGTATAATGTCTCTATAACGTATAATGTCTCTTGTAAATATGTATGTGAAGGTTTGTCATTTTTTTATCTGTAACCTTGAGAATATGCTCTGAGTCTGTCTTGAGGCTGGACTGCTATATAAAAATATATTGTATTGCATTGTATAAAAAACTGGGTCAAAATTATAATAATAGTAATATTAAGCCAAACCATTTGGGGAGATAGTCAGTTGTTCTTTCCCGTCTGCTTAAACTAATGCCTTTCTGTGGTTTTCTGCTGAAAACGAAGAATGAAAAGAATGGATATCTGGCTTAGAAGTGGGGGAGATAAAAAAGAGCATATTTTAAAATATCACATAACTTACTAAAAAAGAAAAGGATAAATAAACTATATAAGACAAATAAGAGAAAACAGACAGAACATGGCGAGTGTAGAAATTTTCTGGAAGATAGAGCAAATGCAGGTGCTCATTGTCCCACTGTGGGTTTCATAGGCAGTTTGTGGTCCGATTCCCACCCACAAAAAAACTGAACACCGCTAAATGTAGTGCTCTGTGGTGAGCAGTGCTGACCGGTAGTACAGGAAACAGAAAACATTGCCATTTCTGGGTGAGAACAGGAAGCTCCGCAAACATGAAGATGCTGTGACAAAGGGGAAGGCATCGTCTTCTGGTACAGTCCAACACCTCTGCAATATTTCTCCTAGTATACACATGGTCTGCAAGATGGATAATGGTCCACTGGACCAAGACTCACTGCTGGTACTGCTTCTAGCTTAGTAACTGAGACCCAGACCTTGGAGAGAGATCAACTAAACAGCTTACTGTAACAGGAGACAGCATTTATCCAGAAGCACCGTCTGCTCTCCCCAGCAGTGTGGAATCTATGGAAGGTGCTGGCAGCGATGGGAACACACACACATTGACTAACTGTAGAAATAGTGATCTCCATTTTGACAGAAACATGATGAAGTTTTAAGTAGAACCGTGGTTATGCCAGTTACAGCACATTTAAAACTCCAGGTGTCAGTACAGTTGTCCAACCCCATGTGTTACACATAAATATTTCCAACCCCCAGCTGCTGCGCCTGGGGCTGCACCACCCTATCCTGGCTGCTGTAGGTGGAAGTGAAGCTCTCCAAGTTCAGAGAAGCAGGTCAGCAGCCTGGATGGTGGCACGTTAAAACGCAGGAGCCACTCCACCTGACCAGAGCATACATAGAGAAGATACTATAGAAGATGGTGGCACACTGAGATGCAGCAGCCTCTCTAACATGTCTCTCGTTTTTGTTTTTTTCTCTTCTTTGGCCTTTTTATCTATTCTGTTTTCTTATTGAAATTATAAAAATGAATTGTACAGAAAATGGTGTTGTGCTAGATGCCTCTTTGCTTTCGGTTTTTTTTTTTTCGCTGTTCATATTACACCTGCACCCAACAAACTTTTCTGCTCACGTTAGGAGTTCCTGGCTGTTCGCTTTAAAGGTGGGAGTCCTCTGTCCCAGCTGCCCTCTTGTATTGCAGCTATGCAATCTCAAACCACACATCTTGAAACTCACATCTTCCTTAAGTAATACACGTCCCCCATCAACAACATCCACCCTACATCAATCTCTCTGTGTCTTTGCTATGCTGTGTATGCTGTCCATTTAGCACATTGTGCAGCAGGTCCTGGACAAACAACATTTCATTCTCTTTTTGTATCTGTACAAGTGCAGAATGACCATAAATTCACCTTGAGCCTTGAATCTTAGCTAGAAACCTCCTCTGATAGAACCGTCCCTCTGAGAAATGACTTATGAATAGTTCATGTCTGAATGTTTAGAGAGAATAAGGAACTTTGGAAAGGAGAATCTTCTTCTTGCAGCAATGGTACAACGGGAGGAGATGTAAACAGTACAGGAAACACTGGGTGGGCCATTAATATACTGTTGCATGTAGAGTGGCACAAGTAGCACTATTGTGTCACAGTTCCTGAGCTGTGAGTTTGGGTGTAGGCTTGAATCTGGATCAGTTAAAATGTAGTTTCTATGCTGTCTCCATATCCGCATGGTTTTCTACAGGTGCATCAGTTCCCTCCCACAGTCCAGTACTACTACTATAGTGGGGATTCAACCATAAGGTAGACTGGTGACTGTAAATGGCTTTTGGTGTGTGTATGTGTGTGTCTATGAGTGAATGAGTGTATGCAACTGCCTAGTAATGAACTCACATTCCATTCAGGATAAGCCCTCCCTCACAACCCCCAACCCACTGCACCCATGTACTGGAGAAGCAATTATGACGATTACTACAGTTATTAGTACCCTGAGTTAAAGAATGCCCCTGTTATCAGGTAGCTCCATATCATTAATGGGCCATATTCATCAGTCAGTATTCACAGGGGTTGCAGGTTTATTTCCATTTTATTGCAGGCATTTGTTTAGCAGGCACAGGGGGGAGGAAATAAATCAACACAGTGTTTAAAGGTGTGAGTATGATCAGCTTGGTGCAACCAAACCAGAACGCAAGTCACAGACACCAGCTTCTTCTGTATGGAGAGAAAAAGATTAAAACCATTCAGGATCATCCTTCTACAGCACAGAAATGAATGGCACCAGTTAGCTGTCAAATTGGAAAACATCGTCATTATTATTATTATTATTATTATTATTATTATTATTATTACTGCTACTACTACTACTACTAATAATATCAATATTAGTAGTAATAGTTGTTATCTGATACTTAAAGCAAAGGAATTTACAGTATTAAGCTCCTTAGAGTAATTTTCCCTTTTATACAGTAGGGTAATTTTTACTTAGTAAGTACCTCAATCAAAGGTACTGCAGCAGTAAGTGGCATTCAAACCCAGGTCCTTCAACTGCAAGTCAACGACTTTAACCCTCCAGAATCAAGAATGAAGATGTGAGCACTGAAAATTAAAATATATGTTTGTATTCTTTAATGTGTTGTTTCCTGACTGGACAGCACATAAAATCCAAGAGCCTTAACTTTGCATCCTCCACTAGTCAAATTTCCACCACACGACCCAAGACAACCTGTATGATTTACATCTGTGATGACAAAATTTCCATCAGATACTTTTACTTTATGGGGCAAAATATAACTGTAGGTACAGGTAATGTTATCTGTGCAGCTAATAAAAGTGACAATGAAGGTGTTCTCACAAGTCCTGAATCAGAGGCTGATGCTGCAAACAGGAAACAGCTGGTCTAAATTACTGTATCTGTGCCTCTGCCTTCCTATCCTGTAAGCGCAGCCCCCCCTTTTACTGGCTGTGGCCATTTCAAGCTCTATGAAATCTAGTTTATGAGCCTTGCACCACAAATCCAGACTGACAGAAGAGGCCCAGCAGCCAGGTCTGCAGGCTGTAGCAGCAGAAACTTCCGGATGGTCTGGGTCAGTAAGGGGACTGTAAGATGTGGTGTCAGCAAGGGGCCTGGGCAGCTTGGGTGGTGTGATGCTGGCTGAACCAAGTGGAGACTAATAAAGGCCAGTGCACCATAAGTGATTAGGTCATTCGTGTGTGTGTGTGTGTTTTCCAAGCACCACAGCATCCCTGGCATTGGTGTTTGCTTACCCAGCATCACCAGATAGATGCTTGCAATAACAGGTTTATTGTAGGCCATTAAATGTTATTACTTAACTGTTTATATAATATTTATTTATGCAAGTATAAGGCATTTATTTAGAACATTATTATTAGTTCTTATTTTTAAGAAGCTTGAGTTTATTAAAACTGTTAATATAAAAACTCATGCATTTTCTTATCGGGTATTTTGTATGCATTATAACTTTACCTAAGACTTTTACAGCTAATTACTTACTTACCTAATAAATCAGGGCACAACTGTACTATTAAGTTTTTATTATTTTGTAAATAATGAAGAACTTTGACAATGGCACATTGTATGCTTTACATAGTATTTTTAGATTACGTTATTAGAAGTATTTACAAAACCAACTAGTGAATAAATTAAGCACAGTTTGTACTACAAAGGTTTCACTGATTATGATTTACAGGGAAAAAGCGAACATTGGATTTATGAATGAGCTGTTAAAAAGAGACTTGCAGTCTTAATTGTGTTTGTAAGGTGACAAGCTGTTATATTCATTTATGCATTGCTTTAGTCCAAGGTGACTTACAGTGTGAGGTTTGTACGGTAAGTTACTTAAAAATGATTTACCCTTTTACACAGCAGGGTAAAACAGCATCCATTCAGAGTAAACACTGTGGTTAAAGGTACTACAGCCATAGTGGGGATTCAACCATAAGCCACTGAAACAAAAACAACAGCTGTAACCAGCATGTCACCTGTTACCCCCTCCACCCACTGGTCCCATGATGTGCTCTCTCAGCTCTGGACAGAGACACCAGTCAAGTTCATCTCTCACGATCACAGTCGTCCATTGTTACACAACACGCTCAAAAGTCGCAGGATAAACCCAAATTATGCGGCACTTAATCCACCAGTTTTAACCTTTTGTTATGTTGCTATAAACTTGTTACAAAGTTATTTCAGATGCCTTCTTTGGGGCATTCATTGGCTGTAGTGAAACACGTGCAGAACTGGAAAAACTGTTTCTTGATTGAACCTCAAAAGCATAATTTAATTTGTTGTAGTGTACCAGAAACTGAGGTAATACAATTCCATGCAGAAAAATACAATATAATGTAATATACCCTATACCCCCTGTAATATCTATCCATTATCCTCAACCACTTTTCCTTGTCAGGGTCTTGGCAATCCGATGCCTATCCTGGGTATCATATCATATCATATCATATCATATCATATCATACTGTGTCATGTCATATTGTGTCATATATTATAAAATTTTACTATGCAATATATTTGTCATCTACTTCCTGCTCATGTTATTACATAAGCAGACACATCCCTGTAACAAATTACTATTTATATGGGATTCAAAGCATTTCTTCAAAACTATTTTACTTCACACTTAATCCATTACTTTTATGTTGTTCTGTCATGCTAAATGTATGTGAAGAAGAATACCTATTCTCTGCAAGTGCAAATATACTTGGCCAGTAAAGTGTTGTCCTTTCATATAAGTGAATAGAAATGTGCAGGTGTGCTAATAACTACTAGTTGGACTGGTCAAGCATTACAGCATTAGATGAGCAAATTTACAGTGATTTAACCATTTACAGAGCTGGGTATTCTTACTGTGTCAGTTCAAGGTACCTTCATCCGGGGTGCTACTGCAGGAGGTAGGATGTAAACTGGGGACTCAGACTACAAGGCCACAGCCCAAAGCACTACGCCACCTGCTGCCCAACAACGTGATGAAATACAGCTGTCGAGAACAAAAACTACCCGGTGTTTTTTCTTAACTAAATTTACATTCAAAATCAATCAAAACAACTGAACTTAAGTGGTAAACCGACGAGTATGCTAACCACAGTGTGTTTGTTTTGGCTGATGCTGCGAAGGTTCCCGTATTTCAGAGATACAGCTCCTGTTCTCCAATTTTCTTTACACATGTTTAAATCTACTTGACTTAATTGGCTTCACTTTCTCTCTGTTTTGTTTAGTACATTTTAAAAATAGAGCGAGCGTGAAAACAGGACATGCTTGTCTTTGCCTGTGGGCTGTAATGAACATAGAGGGAGGGCTGAATGTGGCCGCTGTGGGCTGGGGGGGCCATGCTGGGCGGCACTAACAGCTGCCTTCCTGCTGTCGGCACAGAGCCTCCTTTCATGGCGAGGCCTCCTGTCCGGTGCTCGCCCCCTCACACACACCCCGGACGCTGCAGGTGGAGGAGAAGGGGTCACTCGGGGCTGTTGGCTGAACTGAATGCCCAAACAAAGTTGCTTAATCCTTAAAATTCCCCAACAAGATCCCACACATGGTAGGTGACCCCTGTCTACAGAGCCACAGCTTGATCATGTTCCTCAAATGCAAACATTTGCTAAAATTGCAGAGAACACCAGCACACCAGGTATACAGTGAGTCCTTTTCCTTGCTATCCTGGCCTAAGCAAAGCCTCAAGTCTGGTCCATTTTAAATTTCCAGACTTTTCCGCACCTTGTTGCTCCTTATTCCTACATTCCACACAAGGCAAGCCTTACATTCCATTTAGAGCCCATGTCCAAGCTTTTCCTCAGCCTAAAACACAGAGCAACTGGAATGAACCACTTCAGCACATTTGACGTTTATGCACTTGGCAGATGCTTTTGTCAGAGGCAGTGTGCTGTAAATTCAGAGTAAATAAAAGTCCATAAACACTCTGTGACTGAGGCTCTTTTTAGACAAATATTATATCTTACTGTAGAACAAGCAGAATAGAATATAGGCACTGTGGTTATCTAAGGACTTACAGAGCAAGGAATTTACTGAGAATGGTTCAATGTTTTTAGCCACCAAAATGCAGGTGTTATTTAGCCTTGAAACACCAAGTAGTTGCAGGTCAGCAATGTGTCCAGTTGCATTGCATGTGTAATATAAAAAAAAAATACAAAATGCACCATGCTGGATAGGGAATATCTTAATGTCACAACATCTTGGTTTACTTCCTTGATACTTCAAGGTCTATATACAATAACCAAATGAACTGAAGCCGGTAAACTTGAAAACGTCATCTTGTTCAAATGTTCAAATAGAAGTGGAACACAAGCATTGAGTCACCAAATGTGTAGACACAACATAGAGCTCGTTCACACGCTGGCACACACTTACAAGTGCTGGTGAAGACATACCTACCAAGCTACTGTAACCTGAGTGTCTAGCCATTCAGAGCTCTGTGAAGGTTTCACCCATCCTAACCTGTAAACCAGGGCTGTGTCTCAGGTCTGTAGTCCTCTTTTTTTCATTTGGGAAAATACCTGCATACCTCACATTTATTTACTTAAGAGCAGCAAGGTAGCCCAGTAAGTTGTACTGCTGCCTCAGAGACCCCCAGGTGTTTGGGTGTGGATTTGAATCCAGATCACTGTGAAATTTACATGTTCTCTGTGCACATGTCAGTTTCCTCTGCATGCTCTGGTTTCCTCTCATAGTCCAAAGACATGTGTTTCAGATTAGTTAGTTACTGTAAATTGCCCAAAGTGTGTGTGTGGTGGTGTGTAAATACCCAGTGATTGACTGGCATTCCATTCAGGGTGTAGTTTCATAGTTCATCATCCAATGATTCTGAGAAAGTCTCTGGACCACTAACACCCTGACCAAGATAAAGTGGTTAACGGTAATGGATGGATTTATTCATTTAACAGATGCTTTTCTAAAAAAGCAAGATACAACTCAAAGTAAATGAAAGCTCATCAACAGACAAAGAGCTTTAGACATAGACACTGGATTATAAAGCATAGATTATTTGTCTGATATCAGCATGTCACTGGATTACATCCCTGAAGTAGCTGCCTGCTACTAGACCTGACATTCAAAGAGCAAATGCAAAGATAATCAAAGCAGATGGTGTTGTACTCATTTATGTAGCTGTTAGGACATCAGGAGGGAAATGGGTCTGAAGGAAATGGGTTTGAGGCCATAGTTCACTGTCCACTGAGACTCAGCAGCTCTGAGGGACAGATTCCAAAAACAAGAACTGGTTGGCTTTTGATTTTAGAGCCAATACAAATGGATCCTCTAGAACATGATACCATAACTACTAAAAATCTTAAACCCTGAACATGTGTCTCAGAACAGCTACTGCTTCAAGTTCTAGGACAAATCTTACTCTTGTACCCTTTAGCAAACTCAAAAACTGATACAGATAACCTACAAGTCTCTAAATGGGTGCACCTATGTCTATTGTTTTGTGTCAAAGCCTCTGCTAAGCACAGCACACAATGATGAATAATGGGATTAACACGTCCAAGTCAATTCAAAGTGCTATATTATGCAGGAACTTGCTGGTCACCACTGCTTACCTCTTGCCAGCAGAGCTACTGTACACCTTAAACCGTTTCAACTAATTACTTTAGATATTCACGGATGTCACATGATGCCAAAAACAATGTTGCAATTCTTTTCTTGTTTTAAAGTTTCACTAGCCAGTTAGTGGCTTTAGGGTTATTTTAATGTGGATTCATTATTATGCCTGTTCTGCCTGGGGTGTTGAATCTGCTCCCGGCTACAAGAGGGTCACTCCCACATAAAGAGCTGGACATCAAGAGCAGAACTCCAGTGGTGCACTGCTACAGATGTGGCTCAGACATGTGAAAGAATTTTCCAGAAACATCAGACTTAAATGGTCCCCATTATCAGGTTATTTCTTTGTATTTTCTCAGGCCATTTTTAACATCTGCGGACTTTTCTTGCTTGGCTCCCCGTAGTCGCTTCCCTGCCATCAAATGCAAAAATCTTAGAATAAACTATGCTTTATTACATACTAAAAGCATCTTCCACAAATAGCTATTTTATATAGGTGGACATAACACAGAAGTATTAGAGTACATTGTTGAGAGGCACAAAAGTAACAGAAAAAATTTGAACCTTCTTGGAAACCATGTGATCACCTGTCATTCACACTTAACTATAAAACCATAAGTATCATAAAAGAAAATATACATCAGGGCAGCGGTGATGATAAATTATAGCACATTATGAACGTTTCACAGAAAGGCAAAACAAACAAGCTACTGGTATGTACCTTGTATATAAAGTGCCATATAAAGTTGGGAAAAGTGTTTCTCCACAAGGCAGTGTTGACGTGTCTAAGTTCCGGCACAATCAGCTCATTATTAAACCAGTGAAAAAAATACTGCAGGTATTTTCCCAGGTGAAAATAAAACACGGACTGCAGACTTGAGTCACAGCTCTGGTTTATGAGGTGAGACAGCCGAAACCTTCATAGAGCTCTGAATGGCCAGACACTCAGGTTACAGTAGCTTGACAGGTACGTTTTCACCAGCACTTGTAAGTGTGTGTGCTGGATTGCATGTGCTAGAGTCTGAACTAGCTCTGTGTTAGGTCTACACACTTTGGGACTCAGTGCCTTTGTTGCACATCTATTTGAACAAGACGATGTTTTCAAGTCTTGCGGCTGGGATCCTTGCTGCCCCAGCACACTTGTGGTCTGTACTCCTATGTGTAGCTTCAGGGACAAGGGGGAAGGGAAACATGTCATTACCCATCCACCGTTTGGCCTCGGGGTTCTCACAGTTCAGCACACTGACCTCTACCTTGTATGCTGATTTTGTAAATCGTACCATGGTGTTTGAGATCTGGCTTCCATAGATAAAAAGCAGTGCAGAACCAGTGAAGCTGGTGATCTGAAGGTGGCAGACGAGTTCACAGCCACAGGAGGTGGAGCAGTAATGCCAAAGAAGAACATTTTGATGGACCAAGAAATTGGCCAACATTTAATTATTTGAAACAAGAACAATTGCTTTCATTAACTCAAAAAAGGAAAATGTGGTGAGATGATGGTGGACAAAGTGCAGGAATGGTCAGGGATCAAATAGGAATCAAGTAAGGTCCATAGTGATGCATGGCACACCCCTTTCCAGCATACACCTCACAGTTTAGTAGAATCCTGAAGTGTCAGACCTCACAATGACACTTTATGAAGCACTGAAAGGAAGACCATAATAATATAAATTGTGAACACAGTATAAATGTGTGTACAGCTGGAACCTGGATGGAGTTCAGGCTTCATCTGGAAGTCTATCAGTGGCATCAGCAATTTGTAGGAAACTACGTCCATGTGGCACAGATGGGGCGCCGGGCCTTCAAAGCTAAATCCAACATCTCACTCAAGGCAAATAGGAGGACCTCTGAATTATGGGTGCTTTACATAAAGATGATGAATCATAGAAGTTCAGAGGTTTTCAATGACAAATTTCCCATTCAGTAGAAACTAAACATCCCCACAGGTCAGTTTTTGTTCCATTCAGCACAGCGTGTATAAACCTGTGTCTATGATGGCAGCTGCTGAGTTCATATTTTGTATTAAGTAAGATGCCAGTGCTATTACTGCGCGGCACTCTATAAACAGAGGAATCAGAAAAAAGAACACAAACTTGTTAAAACAAACGCTGTGTCCCAGGTGAAGGTACACAGAAAACAAATGAGAAGTAGGAATTAGAAACAGGCCTGTGTTATTTTCCTACTTTCTGTCCAAATCTGTTCACCAATCTACAGACGTTTACAGTTTTCACTGAAAACCACTAAAAAAACAGCAACTGATCACGTGAGTGTTACGTGCCATTAATGTGGACCAACGTATAATACAAATTAGTCTGCTGCTGTTTGCTTAAAATGTGTACTAAACCGTGTTATTAAAAATGAGACTAATCTGGAATACTGTTTTGAATGATGTAAAGCAAATGCTCCACACAGACAAGATAATTGTGATGAGAACGATAATTAAAGTTTTAAATAAAGTGAACCACAATTTTAAAATGTGAGGGGGACTTTCAGACAAAGCTTTGACCAAAATAAGAAGAAACTAGTTTCATCCAGTCATGGGTTTAGTTTCATCACATACTTGTCTTCAGGTCAAGCATAAATATACACATTATGGTTTTGAAGGAATACGTTAGTCCTGTTTGCAAATGTCTGTCATCTGACTAAGCAGTTATACCACATACATTTTTTTAACAAATGTTATATTACAGGCAGTATCTGACCACTAGTTTTATATGAATTAAACATGATATCTGGGAATATTAGCTTTTTTGAGTGCGCTGTAGAACTAAGGGAACACAACAATTACAATGATCTTTAGACACAGACACAAGATAATTAAATTACAACTTGTTTGTCTGACACCATCATGTTGCTGGTTCACAACCCTCAAGTACCTGTCTATAGTAGTGACATTCAAACCAAAAACACACAGATAACAACATAACTGAGTGTGTGTTGGACTCAGTTATGTAGCTGTCAGGAGATCAGGAGAGAAAAGACTCTCAAACAGATGGGTTTGGGACCCTTCTTGAATACTAGAAGGAATTCAGCAGCTCCGGAAGGGAGTTTATGCCACCACATTGTGGACAAAACTGAGAAACAGTGCCCTTTCCATTTTGGACCTCCAGTAAGCAAGACCACCAAGCAGTCAGAGGTGGTAGAGTACAGACCTTATGGGGGTTTAAGGATTGATCAGGTCCTGTAGGTACTGGAGTACAAATTTTTTAGCCATCATTTGGGTATAAATAGAGCTTCATATGAGGAGCAAGAGTACATGAATGCAGAGAGATGAAGAGGGAAGATGGGAATTTGTTGGAAAGAGGCAGAACTTTAGTTGGAAAAGTATAAACAAGAATATACCTTATTTGTAATGTGCACCTCTATCATATATCATGCATGCAAATATGGTTTCCATAACAGCAAAAGTCAAGAGCATCCAGGATAGGTCTTGCACGGAACAGACTGGATAGAAGAATGAAAGCAAAGGGATTCACAAGTGTCCTTAAATCTCTGCTAACTGCTGCAGAATAACTGGGAACACATTATCTGGATTCCTGACCAAACTTGTCAGCCAGATGCCTTGTGATAAACAACTAGTTTCCAACTAGTGCACTCGGGCCTTAGCCTGGCTTCCCATAAGCAAATCAAATATTTCACTGGCCAAATGTAGAAACTGTGGTGACCATTTCACTTTTATGGTGATGTTCAGTACATAGTGACGTTTCGGCTCAGCAAGGCTGCAGCCATCATCCCTGACTGTGCTCAGTCAGCTGAATTTAATTTTCAATTGATGATTAAATACATAAAAGGAACAATTCCGTTTTCACACGAGTGATATGAGTGCTGGATATCTATGTTCCTTGAATAAATGAAGTGATAATTTAAAAAACTCTTATATGTTCCATTTGTCAAATATAACATTTATTGATCTGAAACCATTCAGTGTGACAAATGTAATAGCAGGGAAAATCAGGGACTAATCAGGCAAATACTTTTTCACAGCAATTTATTCTTGTGTAATAAATCTTTGTGTAGTACTTTAATACATGAATAATACTTCTTGTTGTTTCAAAGACTCAGCTGAAGTGGGTCTAAACCCAGAGGTTCATCTCCACAGTCACCCAACAGACTGAAATGTTCTGTTCCTGCACAGTAGCAAAATCACAAATGTCATAATTGCAAAGTTTTTACTGGTTTCAGTGCCCGTTTAAAAAATTGTGAAATCCTATGTCACGGTAAAAATTAAAATAAATAAATTGGTCTCTCGATGACAGCCACAGAGGTTTCCCCGTTGTGTGTTTGAGTGTGTAGTCGAACACTTAAATGATCTTTCTTCATTGAGGAGGTGAATATTTAGGTTCCTGTCTAAGCTAAGGTTATTACATCTGCTCTCAATTATATAACCACAAGTTTTCACTGCTGGGAGCTGAACAACCTACAAAGGTGGAAGCTTGCTGAAGCTGAGGATTAAAGACTATTTAGAGGCTACCATTCCAGCCCACAGAAACAAACTCCAGCACTGGTGTGATCTGCTTTTCTCAACACACCCAAGAATGCAGCACTGGTGTTGACAAATCAGGCCAATGCACTTAGTCTAGTCTCTGTGTCGAACCTCTGACCACAAGAAAGGCAAGACTACATCTCAAGGTAAATGTGTGGCTGTATTTTTCAGGACTGTACCTGATGGATGTGATTAAAGGATTGATGGATGAAAGGAAGGCTGAGGTGGGGGTGGGCTGTACCTCTCCAGCATGTGCTTGGGGCACAGGCTGTATTTCTTGGATGCATAAAAATCTGGGTGGGGTGTGAATGAGGTAAGGAGGAGGTCTCTGCTGCTATTAATCTGTCTTTCATATGAGTAACATGACAGCAACAGTAATGCCCTGTATAGCTACAGAGTAGGTACATATATGCATAGCAGGCAGGAGGCTGCTGATAAATCTCATATAATTAAATTTATATTGGGTTTTTATTCAGCTGAACCATTTGTTCAGTCTGACATACAAGGTACAGTTTGTACATTTAGCTACTTTAAGTGATTCACTCATTTATACTGCTAGGTCAGTACATTGGTCAAGGGTACTATAGCAGGGGTTGGGAGTTAATCTCACCACCTGCAGGGTGCAAGGCAATGTCACAAACCACTATGCCACCTGCTTCCCAAAACACTCAGCTCTACAAATATGCCACATAACAACAGTATAGGTTGTTATACAGGATTTGTGACCAAGGAATGTGTTCTAGGAAAGATCTTGGTGTTGAGCTCAGCTTTTAATAATATATCCATAGTAGTATATTGTATATATTTGGTCTCTAATCTATATATAGATTATATCTGAGTCAGTTAGCAAGCTGGAGGAAGAATGCAGAGGAACCTGGGGAAGTGAATGTAGTTTGTGATGATTGCCAGCTTTGTACTCTAGCATTTGCACCTTTCTACTTTACTAATTTAGCAGATGCTCAACCCCAAAGCAACTTACACTGCTAAGCTCCTTACAGAGAACTAATAAAATAAAAAAAATAATAAAAATAAAATAAATTAGCCATTAGCTAGGTAATTTTAACATAGCAATTCAGGGCAAAGCCTTCAGACAAGGGGATGTGGTGGCAGAACAAATTAACCTAGTAGTTCTTTGGACCTGCCCTGCCTGTGTGGTGTGGGTATAAGCCTCGCTCAGGGTGTGAGGAGCTTACATGTTTCTTTCTGTGTTTAGGCCCTGCCAAACTGCTTCTGTTCTTCCATAGCCCTGGAAGGCATGTTGATAGTTACTTTACTTAGGTGAAATTTCCTTCATCACCTTGATCAAGGGTATTATAGCAAGTAGTAGGTTTCAAACCTCTGTATTTTGAGTCCAAGGCAACAACTACAACATTCACAGTGCTGTTCAACATGGAGACAGACAGAGCACAAACACTGAAAAAAGCATGGTCACAGTTTTAGTATGAGACTGATTATCTTGGCATATTATCACTCTGATACAAAACAGAGCCATTCTGACTTCTGTGCACCCGAAAGGGAGCACCCAGGGGATGGAGTTCCTACCCATAAACCCACATTCTTGCTTGTGTGCCAATTGGGGTGGTAGTCTGTTGGGTGCCAATTGGGGTGGTAGTGCAACATGTGAAAACTTATTCCTCTAGAAATGAAGGATAAGCCCAACTTTCTGAGGGACTTAGGAGATGTGTCAGGGAATGGAGACAAATTGCTTCCCTTCCATTGCATGTGAGCTGCAGATTTAACTTGTTGGAAGTGCAGTGGCTCCACGTTAGCAGCAGCTAAGAACAAAGGAGAGGCAGGATCATGACGCTGTGTAATTTTGGGAAAGTGGTTTTTCTGAGGATGGAGTTATGGAAGGACAGCTTGCCATTTTAGCCTTTTGTTCCCTCTTTTCCCAGGTTTTAACACACAAAGCTTTTAAGATCACTCCCTCCTACCGATCTCCAACACCACTGCATTTGGACAGGAACTGTGTTGGGGGATCTCCAACCCTCAAGAACCTCCAGCCTCTGAGATCTACAGTCTCTTTGAATTTTTTTGTAAAATTTTTCAAGGCTCTATGTTACTTTTACCACTGGTCAATGATCTGTGCCAGAACATAAACATACACATGCATATTTAAACACATGCAAACATGAATAGATATTGTTATAAGCTCAGACTACATTTGATCTGATACAGGACTCAGAAGCAGACAACCAAAAACAGTCTGTTCCCTTGCGACACTCAGGCCGTTCCTCAAGGCTGGTCCTCTCCCCACACGTGTTCTCCATTAGTGGCGTGTCACATACATCTCAGTTTGCTCTGGGCTCAGGCTCACAGGGGCAACATTCTGCCAGTGAGAGTTACCGCAGCAGAGGGTAGGGCACAGCCCAAAGGGGTGTGAGGGAAGACGGTAATTGTGGCCCCACCAGCATTGAAAACCTTATTTTTAGACACCGATCAATGTAAATGGATCCTAACAAGGAAAAGCTCACCAGGGCAAGATCTAAGGTATAAAGTAAACAATAAGCACAAGCAAATATTGTCAAACTAATCACTATATGGTATCATTCCAAACATACACATGATCAGGAGGGTGACTGACAGCCAGGAAGACTGTATGACTCTTCCCTGTCAAGAAGGTTTCATTTAACCTCAGCAAGCAGCCTTTTCACTGTCACTACAGAGCTGGGAGGGTCTTCAGCTGGAGTGCAGTCATTTGGTCAATCTGTAGAAGAACCACACACTGGATTAAATTCACACACTGGGTGATGCAGAGCCATCTAAATACAAAGGTTTACAGGTGTATCTAAACAGGTTATCTGAGCCCAACAACCTACCCATCTGCTACCTCCAACATGAATTCACGTGTGTTTTGTAAATTTGTACCGGGCGTTGCAGCAGCTCAGAAATAATGACAGTGAATTTTTGTTGAGAAACACCAGAATTGCCTGTTCATGAAGGGCGGAGAATTCCATAAGGGAATATTGGCACCGTCATCTTCCAGTACTGCATCATGGGACTGTGGAAAATTTCAAAATGAACAACTCAGCAGCCCAGAGGAGACAATGTGAGCCTGGTAGAACAAATCGTTCACCTTTGCAAAATCGTCTGTAAAACACCAGGCCCTCAGAAATGTGCTGAGCTGAATTATCCTCCTCTATGGCTATTTTGATCACCTCCATTCAAAAATTACTTTTCTCCTGTCATTTCCATATTCTAGAGCCATCTCTTGTGTCTTCAGTCAAAATGAGTGCGTCTCTAATGCCAAACTTTATTAAATATATATAACACTAGCTAACATTGCACTTCGCTTCTCACTTCTCATTTTTCCCTTCTTCTTTCCATCCTCCTCTACCACTTAAAATGTAGAACAAAAAACATTAACATACATGTACAAAGCAGAAAACAGATCCATTTCTGTCTTCTGGAGCCAACAGTCACTTTTCTACAGCCACTCCTCAATAGCCATTTCCATCTCCACCCACTGGCAGTCACTCTTCTGCAGCCATTTCCATATTCTCCGAACAGCAGTCACTCTTCTGTAGCCTTTTCTATCTCTTCTAGCCAACAGTCACTGTTCTGCAGCAGTTCCTTTACCTTTGGCTTCTGTTCATTCTCTTCTACAGCTATGCACTTTTCTTCTAGGGCCAAACCTTTCGTTCAACCCTCATTCTATCTTCCAGCCTCCTTGACCTTTATCCCAGAGCCACATCCTGCTGCTGGCAGCTTTGAAACTACATTTTCACTCACAGAGGCTGCAGATACCGAGGCTGTAATGGATTTGTGACTCTGGGTTTCATTCACAGCCACCACAGAGCTGCAAATCCATTTCTATTGTTTAGCTGCAAACTTAAATAAATTTATATACTTAAAAAAATAAAACCAGTTCATTCTAAAAAGAACTCTGTGTGGAGATTTAGTCCACTTCCAAGCCACAAGTCTTACAGATTGGCCACAGTAGGAGAGAGGAGCACTTATGGCATCCCCACTGTGCTTGCTGAAAGGCTCACATCCTCCTTGGCTGGGTGGCTGCTGATTTCAGTCAGGAGGAAAGGAGGACGAGATCACCCATTTGTAACAGGGGGAAATACAGACACTGGCATGAAGGATACCGCTTATTATGAGGGCTGTGCTCACAGGGATTGAAGAACATTTGCACAGCAGATGGGATTTGGTAGAACTATGTCTGATCTGGAGGATCTTGCACAGCTGTGGTTGGGTTATGGTTGAGGGCCACCCTCCTGTCCTTGTGTGGATTGTCTGATCGGCACATTGTTCTGTCTTACTGCTTAGTTAGCTGAGCTCAAAAATGCTGGCCAGACTTAATCGTTGCAGTGTGGCCAAAACACGCAGTTCTTGTTTCTGATCTCAGAACACTGATATGATATCAGACATGATATATGACATATTGTTCTGGTATAAGACAAATGGCCCAGACACAAAGTCCACTGTCCTTGTATTAGCACTATGAGACTGGCAATCTGTGCTTATTATTGTCCTGATATGAGATATATTTGTTTTGATATAAGATGTATTTTTATTGTAGAAATTGCACTGTCCAGGTGTATATAAGAAATGCACCGGATGCTCTGAGAAAAATTATGATATCATACTAACAAACTGTGGTTGGACGATCCCGTGTGTACCTACACCTCTTGTTGTTGATTTAATTTTGTTTAATCCCACAGTGTTGTACTTTGGAGAAAATTCACTGCTAAAGGAATTAGTGTTAGTGTAAATGATGTACAGCATATTGTCCTCAAATAAGACCTACTGTCCAAACATAAAATCTGTTGACATGGTATAAAACCTGACGTTCTGTTATAAGACTTATTGTTTTACAGTATGACAGTTCACATAATCACTTTTAGGCTGACCTGACAGCTTGCTTTTTAAGTGTTTTTGACTGAATTTAATGTTTGTCTGTTCACGTCCCTCTGAGGTATTTGAGTGTGTGTGTGCATGTGCAAGTATTAATGAGTGCATACTTGCATGCTTTTGCATGCGCAATTGTGTGAGAATGAGTAAGTGTGTGTGTGAGTGAGAAAGTGAGAGAGCGAGACCGATGAGGGGTATCTGGTACAATGCTGCTGTGTGAATGTGGCTGAGTTTGATGCCTGGGGAACTACAAGCTCCGATGGTGGCCAACCACAGAGATAAAGTGGAACAGGTGGAACCAGATGGACGGCAAGATGGTGCGTCCAGCTTCAACCGCAGAGTCCGTTCATTGTGCCCTAGTCTGCCTAGTTACCCGGCAGCAAGGCTGAGTTGGGTCAACTGCTCCACTAAGATCTAGTTTACAAAGATTATTATTATTGTGTTGCATGCCCAAGTTTCACTCCAAGCAGTTTACAAAGTTGACAGTTACCCACTTTATGCACAACTGGACATTTTACCAAAGGGCCTTTTCTCAAGGGTTGAACAGTGCCTACATTGTCTTGAACTTGCAACTTTTTGGTCATCTCTAGTTAACCATTACTGAATGGGACAAATGTCAGGCTTGGATGTTCCCTGAACCACCCATGCAAAATTTTTACCTGTAGAAAGGAACGGAGAGCGATGTGGCTTGGGGACAGGGATGGAATGGGATGGGGAATAATCATTTACATACACAGCCACATGAACTGCTGGCCCTCCTCTCTGGGCTCCATGCAAGTAAAATGCACGAAAGATTACAGGAATCGAACTGGACACATAATAAAAGCCAGACGGATGAGCTCCAGGGCTGGAATGGCCTTAGGAGAGGAATGTTAGAAAAGCAGGTAGGGGCTGCGGAGCCAGTCCATTGTGGGTTTCTTACTGACCTTAATGAATCTGGGGGGGAATGTGGACACAAGGGAGATGGCAGGATTTAACTGCAGATTAAATCTAATGTGTTGAGGAATCAAAAGAGAGGAATGAGGGGCACAAAAGGGAGCAAGCCATTAAAAAACAGCTTCAGTCTGATGAATGTTGTGATTTTTTCTCACATGACAAATTGCACTTTACAAGAAGGACACCAGAAGGGTCATGCATGCTTCTCACTGATCTCCCAAGGGGCTCCAGTTGGCCTGCAGCTGGGCTTTCTCTGCTGTCCCATTTCAGGTTTGGCTGGTAAGCTGTGTTTTTATGTCCCATTGCACTCCCTTCTTTTGTTGTGATTGCCCTTGCATGGCAGGGAACTGGCCCTGTTCAGGTCAAGGCCCAGTTAAAGAAAGTTTATTATTTTGAGGTTGGAAGTGTTGGCATTAAGGGGCATGGGGCCCCGGGTGTGGTACAAGAAGGGCGAGGCTCCATGCCAGAGGAGTAAGGTAAGGAAAATAACAAGCAGTGGTGCTGTGTGTGTACAGTTGTGTTGGGCACAGACAGGGTCAGGGCAGGGCTGCTGTTGGATATCCATTCCTCCAACTGCTTCAGCAAAGAGCCTCCCAGGGGAAAGGGGAAATGACCCTTGTCCCGCCCATCTTGATGTGTCAGACGAAAACAAAGAGCAGCACACCCATGTTACCATGGCTGTGGGTAATATTGTCTATAATATCATTCCCTACATTTTTAACGAAGCATTTTAGTTAAAGTGTGTCTTTTGAAGGTACAATAGTGGGCCCCACCTCGTTTCTTCATGACAAATAGCTCTTCCTGCTCTTTGAGCCTTCAAAGCTGCTACAGGATCAATGTATCAATCTAATTTCATTTGTGACCCTATATTACCTCCATCTGAAGGGTTTTGAAACACTTGTTCATTAAGAAACTGTTAACCTTTCAGACACAGATCATTAATGTGAGTTTATGGGTCAGATACCCCTATTCCGTGGTTTCACTATTCTGCACTTCTAAAATATGAAGAAAAGTTAACATTTGAAGGGGATACTAGGTGACAATAAACTGCTTTTTCTAGATCTAAGGTTCATAACAGAATCTATATCTAAAGTGACTTCTGACATTGAATATGCTGTCTAAGAGGGTATCCTCTTTCACTAAGAAAAGTGTGCATCTTGGGGCCACCAGGAGGTACTGCATGTCTTCATGGATGCTTGTCCTCAGTCTGCCTTCCTCTGCCTAGGTCCACTCAATTGTGTTTTGAAGATTTTGAGCTTTTTCGAATCATACGGTCTCCTATAACTTCCAGCCAGGCATGGTGGTTTCAGGCCCAAGGGGATTCACTGTTCCAGCCTAATGCTGTGTCCAGGTCCCACCCTGTGGTCTGTGTGAGAACATATTACTGGCAGATCCCCCATCCATTTGAGGTACACCAGGCTTCAATCACCACTCACAATGAAGATTATCCAGTACACCTTCTCCATCCAACAAGAGATAAAAACTGACACTCTTGTGGACTTTTGTAACAACCTTTCAACTGTAAAATAACATGAAATGCAATAAAATGAACTCTCTTATTCACTATTACCAGTGCACTAGTTTTTCAGCTCATGAAAAAAGGACCTGAAGTCTTTCTGTCACTCAGTTTCTTTGTAAATACAGTTCACTTTTAACCCACTTTTGCAATTTACTTTTTTAATTTAAAATCAATCAAAGACAAACTTTGAACTTTTAACAAAACAGACAATATTGCATTTATTTTCTGCACAGGTCTGTAAAAAGCTTGGACATACCCATAATAAATATGCAGTGAAACTTTTTAATATTTTTAAAATATTGAGCATATTAAAACTAAAATGACTGAATTAAAAGTACATCTCCAAAAACTCCCTCCATGCCAGGCATCACAGATGAACATGTGCGTCGTTGCCATTTTGTTACTGATACACAGTTTTAAGGAACACCAGACATAAGCTGTAAACCTGTTCTTGCTGGGTGCTCCTAAATACAGGTTGTGTTTACTCTGCTATAAAGTCAAATTTTAGAAAATGAGTGCGTGAAGAAAATGCAAATGCATGTAAATTGATAATACTGAAAATGTTTGCATTTACTAAAAATCGTAACGCAAGTTTCTTTAACACAGGGACTGTAATTATAAGAAAACAGCTGTAATCTACTGTAACATTTTCAACTTCACTGAATTACTCACATGAATTATTTCCAGATATTTATGATGTATAGGCACAATAACATGTGTTGGAATTCCTATTAATAATCGGGAACATTAAATCTAATCTGAAAATTTACCCATTTAGTCATTTGATTCACGTGTTTTCTGACTGGACAAAGTGCCGGATTACATACCTGAGAGCTTGTCTGTTGCACAATTCAGTCCAAAGAGATCAAGGTAGATAAAGATTTATTAAAATCATATGTTGTTTGCTTCCACTTGTCCCTTGTGGTCTGAAAAATGTAGACTGGTATGTATCCACCTGGCCCCCCACCACTGCCTGCGCTGCTATTTCTGCCTCACCACGGTCCTCCTTCAGAGAACCAGGAGTACCCAGAAATGGCCCCCTTAACTGCGGATGTGCAGGAGTTATTAAAAGAAAACATGGTTATTAATAGAAGAATTAAAGGTTACAGTGAAAGAGCATTCGTGTATGTTTACTATTGTTTAATGTTCAGTACAGTCTTTGCCGTAGTAACATAGAAACATGCCGTAGCAATAACATAACTGGAAGTTAAGTACAAGAAGTTATAGGTTTTAATAATAAAATTGATAATTACAGAATGTAAAGTTTAGTTAGAGTTAATTAGAGAAGGAAGAGAGTTTTAGAAGCCCATCGTGATTTTCCTGGAGAGGTCTGGAGAGGTTGAGGGTCACCCTCAACTTGAAAGGACAGAAGAACAGCTGGAGGACCCCAGTAAACAGAGCTGCACCCCCTTCCCCAGCAGACAATGGGCCTCATCCGAGTGCGAGGAACCGTGGGAGATTCACTGCAGCCTCAAATTAGCAAGACGCAATAATTAGCCGTTCCAGCTCTGCGTGATACTTAACATGCAATTTGCCTTAAAGCCAATCCACAGGAACAACATTATACTGTATATCCAGGGACTTATTTTGGAATATCCACAATGCACATGTACTTGTGTGTGCATGTGTGTGAGACAGAGTGAAAGAAAACAATTTTTTATTATAACAATCGCCAATATTAGAAAGAACAATTCGCAATGCAACTTGTATATGGTGTCTTGAAAAAATATACAATATGCCTGCAGTATATATGTTTTACTAAACAATGTACACTCTGTTACACATATATAATACATAATATATTAAAACCCCACCAAGTGTGCTCAGGCACAGAAGGGTAAGCCAGTGAATGGTAAACAGGGATGCAGGCTAGCAGGTGAGCTAGAGGAACCATCACCTCCCAGTTAAAGGACTCAGGTTTGAATCCCAGCCCTGCAACAGTACCCTTGATCATGGTACTTACCGTTAGTTGAAGCAGTAAAAATTACCCAGTTGTTTAAACAGGTAAATCACTGCAAATAGCTTAGTGTACAAACCTTGCACTGTAAGTCATCTTGGAGTAAAGCTTTGGCTAGATGAAAACATGGCCTCTTCTGTTGACACACACAACACAGACTGGTAATCTGTGTGTAACTTGATTTGTTTGTATGTCCAAAGTCCCCTTTACAATGAAAGAATATTTACTATGTGCTTAGTAACACAGATGTACCTCAATGTATGTCTCCCGATTTGTTTGTTTTATTTTATAAAAACCAGAAGTTAAAGCTGATACAGTCAATTAGTCAGGTTCTTGCCCCACTTGTCATGGTGAGGGTCATGGTGTAAAGTTGATAAAGGTATAATAAAATTCTTCAAGGAGAATTTAAGTATCTTTATTAATTTAAAAATAGCACTCAGAATTGCTGAAAATTAAAAATATATCACACCCTACATCCTCCTAAAAAATCCAAGTGGTTGAATGATTCATCCCAGAACCATTTACAATATTTGTCAGCTCCAGATCACTTTCAGCTTTCTTCATTATGCACTCAATAAAATCTCAATACTACAATGGTGCCTCAGTAGATAGACAGATAGATAGATAGATAGATAGATAGATAGATAGATAGATAGATAGATAGATAGATAGATAGATAGAATGCTGTGAGGCTGTGATCCATTTGACAGTCATCCATTTGCTGCACCCATAAATATCTTTGTTCCAGAATGTTTGGCAGTAATTTCTAGGTGGTCTCACTGAGTTCTTGCATTTCAGCTTCCTCTCTCATATTTCATCAGATGAATAAAGGTTCCAAGGCAAATCCTCTCAAAGTAAAAACCCTCTTGCTCATTATCACTAGAAAATGCTGATGCTCATCAAAAAGGCTTGTGTTCGTGGCCACAGAAGCACCTTTCATGGGGTTGGTGCCCCTCTTTCTAACATTTGCATGCATCTATTCATGCATCTATCTATAGCAGAAAACAAGAGCATCAACAGCAGATGAAGAGCTTTAGACACAGACAAAGGATGATCAAATCACAGCTTGTTCTTCTGGTAGCACCATGTCACTGGTTCACATCAGTCAAGTAGCTGCCTGTAGAAGTGACAGCCAAACAACAAATCTATAGATAATTATAGCAGATGGTGTTGCACTCATTTATATAGCAGTCAGGAGATCAGGATCAGGATGAAAGGGATTCAGCAGCTCTGAGGGAAAGAGATAGCTCATTCCATCGCATTAGAAATAAACCCAGGAACCTACTGACTTGGAATTTTACACAGTTTTTATAAAAATTGTTTTTAACGTTTCATAAAAAATAATAAACTACTTTACTTTGGTGTTCTGACTTTTCATTTGTTTTCCAAGTCTTTCCTTAACTATCTATTCTCTTCAAAACAAAAAAAAAACATAAATTAGAGCCAACAAGGAAGGTGGTTCAGTTGACTAAGATCCATTAAACACTGGATTATTCATACTTCAGTCCCTCAATTCTTTGTGAGTTTAACACTCCAGTCCTGTCTGTCTGCATCTACTTTAAGCTTTTCCAAACTGATGTTCATTACTTCACTGATACTGTCAACCTCTCTCAGCCTCTGTTGTCCTTTTCTTTTCTTGTCTCCAATGTTTTTCAGCATTAATCTTCTCCAAAAGGTCTCTAAAACTTTAGTTCCATTATCAGTACCTGCAGTAAGTGGTCTGTGTTTAAGAATACTGACTTGAAAACTGACTAATTTGTTCTTCTTGAAGTCCAATGAACTCTCAACCATTTTCTCCAACACCACAGCTTAAAAGTGTCAATTTTCCAGCTCTCAGCCTTACTGACAATTTTGCTCTCACTTTCATGTGTTACCACGGGGGTGACCATAGTCCTGATTGTACAAACCATTGTTGATGCTGTGATCTCTCTGCTCTGCAATATCTTGTTTAGAATTATTATGATATTTATGATTATATTATGATTTATTATGTTTCCTTCAATCTCATGGCTGTCAGGTGCTAGCCAGAAAGGTCCATCTCAGCTCATTACCAAGATAACCAGCATCCACGTGCAAGCTTTTTAAATGGGTCCCATTTTTCACCATGCTGCAGGCAAAGTGCAGAATACAGACGGCAGAGAAATTAGCTATGCTGTGCACTGCCAAGAAGAAACTTTATTTTTAATATGGCTGTTTCACTTACTTAAAGGAAATGGTGATTACTAGTAAAATAAATAGGATAATAGCCAAGCCTTTTTGCTTATAAATATCTTATTTTATTTCTGTAGAAGAGGAAGGAGAAGGAAGTGGACTGATGAGAGGAGATTTGTTAGGTGTTCTGTATGTGAGAGATGGTGATGTGAAGATGGAGTGTTTGGAGATATTACTTTGTGTTTATTTGCTATTATTATCCATTAATCATGTGCACATAAATATTTTAGCAACGATGAAGGAGTAACCTGGATGTTTTGCTGACCTGCTGCTCCAGGCTATACTTGCACCTCTGAGTGTCTCAACTGAAGGACAAAGAAAAAGGGAGCTCCGGTTCAGTGGGATCAAGAGGACGAGTGAGTGCTGGCCTTGAGTTTAACAATGGCACTATTACAAGGGATTTGAGTGAGTTCCTCCTTCATGCCAATGAGTCCACTGAGGCCAATCTTGCTTGGTACTCAGGTTTGGGATAAACTCACATTCCTTTTAGTTACATGTCAGAGTGACCGACACATCTCCATTCACATTGTATACTGCCCAAGGCATCCTGAAAACATCACTGAAACCTGATCAGGAATCCAGACTCAGACAAACAAAATATCTGGAGTTCCATGAAGTGGATTTGAAATGGAGTCAGTGTGACCCAGAGTGTTGACAAGTTACAACAGGTACTGACCACACAGAATTTTTCCAAGTTACTAACTAACCAGCCCTGACCACACACTAGTGACAGCTGGCAGCAAACAGTGACTCCTGATCATTTCCAACATGTATTGCATTTACGTTTGCAGTGATTTAGTTGTGTACACAGTAGAGCATTATTACTGTGTCAGTGGATGCTTAAGTATCTCAAACAAGTACACAGCAACAGTAGAGGGTTTGAACCTTGGGCCTTCAGGTTGCAAGATGAAATAACACAGCTGCTTAACCGATAAACAAAGAAAAGGACATCGACCCCTCAAGAATCTTCCTTTCTCACCAGTTACAGTTAAAATTCCAAAACCCCCAACTATTTCAAATTTCTGCATCCGTTTATTGGCTACACCTGCACTTGATAATGATGTTCAGACAGGAAACTTGGATCAGAAAATGTTTATATAATGTAAAAAGAGAGGAAAATTGCTGTCTGCCCAAGTGAGAGAGGCAGTTCTTCAGCAGGTCAGGCACTGGATGACTGTGGTGTTGGGTGTGTTCAACAGAACTGCAGCATTTCTTATTCCACGTGTCCTGCCACCCGTGTGCCTTTCCGAACCTGATCCCAGTGGTGGGCGCTGGAGGCAGAATGCTTTCATTTGTCACGCCAGCTGTGGAATGCCCTGCATGTGTAGGGGGTCATACAGCACCACAATGAATCAGGTTCATTAAAAGGGTCTAAATTAACAACTGGGGAGTGAGAGAGAGAGAACGAGAGAGAGAAACAAATATCTCCCGGTTTTTATAAACATGAACCCCAATTTACAAAATCTAAGTGGCAATGAACTATTACATCAATTATTCAGGCAAAGAAGTATCTACCTTTGGCAGCAGATATCTGCCAAAAGAGGAGGAAAATGGAATACCTGCACCCACCCACACACAAACCAAACATCAATAAACTTATATTGTTTTTTAGGTGAGATGTTTACTTAGCTTTTTTAATTGTTATTGCTACCATCTTAAATTAATATTTTCTATGTTATTGTAATCTTTTATTCCATCCATCCATTCATTTTTGATAACCACTTATTCTAAGCATGGTCACTGCAGACTGGAGCCTAGAGCCTGGAATCAGTGGGCATCAGGCTATGAAGGTGTTATGTTTATTATTATTTCATTTTTATGTTTTTAACTACTGTTATTATTATTACTACAATTATGAGACTTATTTATAATCTTGTGTATACACTTTTCAGTACCTTCACACTAGAGAGTGTACAATGCTGATGAAGTTCACTAAAACTAATAAATTGAAAAACTAACAGAGAGAGATAGTAGGAAGAGTGATGAAAGGCAGCAGCTAGAGGGAGGTTACCTGAGGAGATGGACAGATCTCTTACCATGGTTGGTTCAGCACCTGTACAGCATCAGTACAGTACTCCATCACCAAGTTGTATAGCAACACATTTCCCAAACTCCAGCTGTCAAACAGGTTCTCGTGAGAAAAGCATAAAAACCCTCATGACTCTAGTCTCTGCAAAACAAGAACCCCAAGTGCAAAAAAACCATAACTTCCCTACATCCATTCATAATTGCCCTAATTATGTGCTCTTTAGTGACAGCGGCTTTTAAAATGTTTATTTTGTGGATGATTTATTGGATGTGTGTCCCTAAGCTTGGTCTAAAGCAGCTGGTGTGGCCTGGTCCTTCTCACTGCCTTCCATCAGGATCCTGTTGAAGAATGAAGCTGTAAAAACAAACGACACGTCTAAATGCTTAGTTTCAGATTACCGTATTTATTTGGTATTTGATTTTCTTGGGGGATTAAAATGTCCTGAAAGGATTAGGATATGTGCTCGTCCTGTGTTCACATGAAGAGATTTGAAACAGGATGCTACACGTGTGGAGTTAGTTCACATCTCACATGACTGATGGTTCTGAAGTCAAATGATTCTAATATGGGGAAATGAGCTCTCACTGTCTTTCAGGGCTGTTGAATCCCTCTTGGCATTCAAAAAGGGTCTTAAAACTGATTTCTATCAGAGCCTTGTCTCTCCTGGTCTCCTGGCAGCTACATAAATGAGTCCAACACCATCTGCTATGATTAGCTATGTTTTTTGTGTATTTGCTGTTTGAATGTTTCTTCTATATAGGCAGCTGCTTGATGGATGTGAACCAGCAACATGGTGTTATCTAACACAAGCTGTGCTTTTATCATTTTGTGTCTGAAGCTCTTTGTTGTTCCATTTTTACCCACCCTGAGTTGTAAAACACTTTGGAGATTCTAATAAAGGCATAAAGGGAAATATAAATGACAGTTGAAACTGATGTATTTTTTTCAAGTAGGATAATAAAATATCAAGAAAAAAACACTGTCCTTTTTGTTATAACACCTTTGTTTTCATAACACCTTAGTCCAAGGAAACTTACAGCGTTAAATAATAAATTTTGGAGATTCGCAGCATAGCACCAGAGACAAGTGGAGTCTCATAGCACCTGGATGCTGTAACTGGACCTGGGTCCCATCCCTAGTCAGTGGGTGTGCAGTTTCTAGTGTCTGCATGGGTTTCCACTGGCTGCTCAGTTTCCTTCAGTAGTCCAACAGATTGTGTTTCAGTTGAACTGGTGACTCTGAATTATCTGTATGTACTGAGTATGTACTGTACATATGTCTTACACTAACCTGGTGTACGGATATGTACAGACAAGTAGGGAGTTTAGTCTAATACTAGCAGTGACAACTGCTGCCTAGATCAGAAAGTGGAAAGGTAAATAATAACAACACCTTATATGCCACTGAACTGTACCCTTAAAGTGGTTGTGTTTAGTACATAAGTATTGTTAGTGCTGTTGAACATAATGTGCAGAACTCCAGAGAGTCACACACCAGTCATAGTCTAATGGAAAGGTGGAATAAATAATAACAAAATATATATCACCAAACTTTTTTCCCTCACATTAGTAAAGTGTCCATTGCTCTCTTTGTGTATGTGTGCACATGTGTATGTGTGCTTATGAAAAAACCTCACTTGGGGTGAGAAGTACCTTGGTGCTAAATTTAAGGCCTATGGCTTGAAAAATAAAACTGTGTATAAAGAACAAACAATCAAAATACTGCATAGTAACCATTGCACCTCACTTTGGGTCATACATGAATAAACTTATGCATTTATAGAGTAGGGTATTCTTACTGTATCAGACTTAGTGTAGGTACTTGGCTCAAGAGTACTACAGCAGAAGGTGAGATTCAAACCTGAGTCTTTCATGTCTAAAGGCAGAACCATTATGCCCCCTGTACCTGCTGTGGATGCAATTATTCTGAGAGCCAGAAACTGCCAAATGAAATATTAAGATAGATGCTCAACTTTACATAGATTTTCCCAATTATGAAGCTAGGATTTCTGCAACAATTGAGGGTAAATTTCTTGATCAAAAATACTGCAGCAGGAGGGGGGGGGGGGGTTGAAACCAACACCTTCAAATACCAAGGTGATGGCTTGAATGACTATGGTAATTGCTGTCCCACTCCGTCCTCTTGTCTGTGTGCACAGCTGTGGGTTGTTGCCTTGGATGACTACAGCAGGAGGCCCAAAGAGGACCAGATGCTCCACATTGAGCAGATGAAGGGATCAAGGTGGCAACTCACAGTAAAGCCCACTGTCTTCCTGGTTTCCCATTTACTGACCAGCAGACTCATCTGAAGGTGGTAAATTCTCCTACCACACCAGTTTCCAGAGTCAATTTAACACCATAGCTGCTAGAAGCTACTGCTTGATCAGGTGCCGATGTCATCCATTGCCACTCACGTTCAGGATCTCAGCATTGCAGAATAAGCACAGTGGAAACCCCTTGGTGCTACAGTGTTAATTGCAAATGTGGAATAGAGGTCGACGTCAACCCTACCTAGGAGCTGATCTTCATTCCCTTTTGGGCACAGCTGTACATGAAAATATTGACGCTGAAACATGAGTGCTCTTACGCCAATAAAGTTCTCTCTGCTGCTACAGAGAAAAGCAACCACAGCTGCCAGTCAACTGTGTTTCCCTGACATTCACTCGGGTTTTATGCCAACCACTACTCTGGCGTCTGGTGTGTCAACCTCACTCACACTGCTGCCCTGACCTTCTGGAATCTTCTACAGGAGCCAGAAACCAGCACAGACAGATGTGGGTGCATTTTCTCCTTCTCACCTGGAAGCATTATCCCCATGTCAACACCCCTGTTATTATTTTGCTGTTTATTACACCTGGGATTTGAACCTTTAGCATTTCAGCAATGAGTCTGTTATCTTTACAGGTAGCATCCCAGTTATGACCATAATCTTCTGTCCTGAGTGTTCTTGGTTCAAGTCCCATGTAATATGATACTAACTATAAATTAAGCCAGTTAAAACACTCAGCTTTAAAATGAGTAATGAAAGTCACTTTTAGTAAAAGTAGTTAATGTTTGTGAAGCAC
Source organism: Arapaima gigas (assembly GCA_900497675.1). NCBI lineage: Eukaryota > Metazoa > Chordata > Actinopteri > Osteoglossiformes > Osteoglossidae > Arapaima > Arapaima gigas. Next base: position 345,876 of record UFQX01000534.1, on the reverse strand, counting down.
CAGCAGGTCATGTAGTGGTTAGGGTTGCCACTATGCTCTCAAAGGACCTGGGTGTGAATCCAGCCTCTAGCTACAGTACCCTTGAGCAGGGTACTTACTCTGAATTGGTACAGTACAAATACACTCCTGCATTAATGGGTAAATCACTGCAAGCTGCTTTAGAAAAGAGAGGTACACATACACAAAATGTATTTAATGTATTTAAATGTTTACCGCAAACTGACCCCCAATGCTGTCAGTTTCAGTGTTAATCCCCTTAGCCACAAACACCAGGTCTGCAATAAGTAAGATCTGGGTATGACTTATGCAGACTGAGCTGGCACTGCAGTTTGTGAATAACTATAAAGTCGGGTTTAGAAGCATGACTTTGTCTGAAAAAGCCCCACATTTATGAGCTCAGGTTATACCCTTAAGCCAAGTAGTCACCCAGAATGACTGGAGAAAAGCACAGGTGTGTGATTGGATGGGAAGGCAGTGGGAACACATGACGCCATGAACCAGCAAACATGTTCTGGCAGGCTTCATGCTTCCCTCACACCTATTTTCATCCTTTGAATAATAAAAACAATGAGCGTGAGGATGTGCCTGTGTGGGCAGGGAAGAACTATGTCTGCGTTCAGATGGCGACTTTGCAGAAATGAGAAACGAGCCCTTTCTATTAATTATGAACTCAAAGTCAAGTTACGAGTGACAGCAAGTTGTAACAACCACATGTCCACAAGAGCACTGAATTCACCCCCCTGCCTCCCTCTTCCTATTGAGTCCAACATCATCACAATTGCAAATAAATGTCTTAGAGAGACAAAAAGCAGCACCTGTGCAAATCATTGAGATGCAGTACATTTCACACACTTCCCAATAAAATAGCACATATTTCCTCCAAGATTTATCATTTATACAGCAGTGAATTCTTTACATTTGTTCTCTTCAATCATCACGCCACAATCGATAAGAGCTTAGTAATACAAACATCATACAATGTATTCACAAGTCATGTTTTGGAAAAACCACACATGAATGCATAACAAATAAAAAATTTGCTGTAAGACTTTTATTTATATATAACATTTTTATCTGCTGCTTGCCCTATGCATGTTTACTGCTTTCCACAGCCTGTCTTGAAAACAGTGTGTGAGGCAAGGAATGCCACAGAAGGGATGCCAGTCTGTTACACAATGTCTATTTTATTATCTTTGGGGTTAGGGTGTTGTGGAACCCTATATTATCTTTTATTAACCTGAAACAAAATGCGATATTCATCAGCATCTGGTCCCTCTCAGTTTGTTCTCAACTCATTCAATAAAGTCATAGTAACAGAGACTTACCTCAAATTTTTCACTGGGGAGGTTCTACAAAAATGTCAGATAAACTTATAATAAATTAAAATATATTCTGGATATCTTTTATATTGTTGAAAGCTTCAAGCTACATCAAAATTAAAACTAATTTAAAATTACTGAAAATAAAATTTCATTTGAATAAGTGTTTAAACCTATATATATTTACACCTACCCAAAGGTCATTGCTGTTCTTAAACATGTGCAACTTCCTATCAGCAACATTCAGGAGCACCGGACAACAGCGGTGAACACTGTAGAAGTAAACTGAATTAATCTACTGTTTTGGTTTGTTTCCCAACCAACTAATGAATTTTTTCTTTTTTTAACAAGTGAAGGAATTTTTAAAAAATATTTTAAATCTTAGTTCGTCTGAAAATGTGCATCTTGGCATTTGTAACTCAAGGAACCAGGGTACCTTGATCAAGGGGACTACAGTGGGATGGGGATTTGAACATAGCATATGTAGCCTTTTGCACAGTTCACCTACCAACATGTTTTGGACACATTGTCACCCTGGGTGCCATGCAAATAGGTCACATTGTACACCCTTCAGTGGCAACATATAGACAATACAGTTAATACACTTTTCCCTATAGTTTCATCATACTGCTTACCTGGATGCTGAGATTTCAGTCCAAGGGTGATTTTCTAATAGAAGGGAGTGAAAAGACAGACCCAGTCAGACTTCTTATTGTGCAATATGAGCACAATATGGTATACACAACATAACTAATAATAATAATAATAAAAATAATCCATTTTCCTCAAAAAGCATCTTATAATAAGAAGTTTGTACACCAAGCTACTTACAGTTATATATTTAGTTAAAGTTGGGTCATTCTTACCATCATATCTGGGTAAGAACCTTGCTTAAGAATACTACAGCAGGGATTTGAACCTGATTCCTTTAAACTGCAAGTCTGAATGGCAAAAGTGATAAAATTGTTTGTGTGTAACTCACCATCCCACATGGCATACAGTCAAGGTGAGTTCACTGAAACTGCAGATAAGAGTGTGGGAAAGGCACCCCAACCCTCACACACCATCCCTCATTCCACAGGTCATGCTACCCCCGCTGGTCCTGTGACTGCTCCACCACAGACTTCATTTTAAACCCAGGCCGTGGAACAAAGGTGACGGGCAAACACAGATAAACAAGCAGAACAAGGTCAGTCTCTCCATGTTAGACCGGGAACGATAAACCTATCCCTAACTGTAACCATGTCCTTAATCATAACCCTAACTGTCTCACTGCCTCTTTCTCTCCTTTGATTTGTGTGTGTGTGACCCCTAGGAGGATTGACAGAACTTCATGTAGCCTGTATTCTTGTGGCATAGTGGTTCAATCCACTAGCCTGCACTCAAAGTACTTGGGTTTGAATCCCACCTCCTGCTGTAGGATTCTGTTTCAAGGTACTTACCATGAATTGCTTCAGTGAAAATTACACAGCAGTATAGATATGTAAATAATTGTAGGTAGCTCATCATTGTACATTGTTCTGGAAAAAAGAGTCAGATAAATGAGAAGCGGTAATGTATTCATTGTATTAATGTTCTTAACAGTGTCCAGTAAAAGAAGAGTTCAGTTGTTCCCCTTCCCATGCTATCTGTACACCAACCCTACTCTGCTCATTCCTGACTCCCAGCAACCTAACCAGGACACTCCATCCTATACCAAAATATATAATGGCCTTTGTTAACAATATTTCTTTGCTGAAACCAACCAAAGACCAGGGGGCACCTCAGGTGGAGAGCACCAGAGATCGCCACCATTCCTTTAACTTGGTGCCCTGTGGTCCCAAATCTCAAACAAGGTAAAGTGATGCTTGTTCAAAGCTTCACGCAGAAAGCCACTGAAAGACATACAGAAGACAAGTCCTTTCTGGTTTTGCTGTTCCACTGCTGCATGGATCTTTCTTCATTTTCCAGCACCTGTCTGGCTCTCCCTGTGAACACACTATTGCTAAGGGAACATCTGCCTGATCTTAGGAAATGGCACTGGCTCTTGCTGTGGAAACAAATGGGAGGATTACAGCAGCAACAGCTCATTGCTTCCTAAGTGTTTCACACAACCACACTATGTATGAGCATAAAACTGTAAGAGATATTAGTGATTACTGTTAGAGGTCTAAAATCAATAGCCCATTGGTTTTCAGTTCTGTCCACAGTGTGATAGAATAAATTTCCCTTGTCCCTCAAAGCTGCAGATTCCTTCCCCAAATTTCTGTCCTGATTTCCTGACAGTTACATTAATGAGGCCAACATGATCTGCTATGACTATTTATGAATTTGCTGTTTGAATACCACTTCTATGTCATCTTTCAAAAAAACATAAAGAATCTGTTAAATAAATAAATGTAAATGCAAACATTAAACCAAAAAAATTAAGTCAAATTAAGTTCTGAAGGGAAGTTCACAAGTGGGACTCTGGTCACAGATGTGGAAAGGCTGTAAAATCTCTACACTGGAGGTTAAAGTTACCTTCAAGGACCTCACCATGGCTGAGAATCACAAGACTGAGACTGCTGGGGGCCGAGCTGGCATTCTGCCCACTGGACAGATGCCCTCTGGTCTTGAGCCAGCAGCCCCTCTGGCTTATGTAACAGTCTAGTTGAAGGACAATGACTGGGGTGGTGGCGATGGAGGAGATTCATATATATTCCCAGAGACTGGGAATGTGGTGTGAGCTAGCACAAGGGCTGAACATGCGTTCAGTGGAGGTTGACTTCCACCCTCTGACCATCTTGGGCAACCCCTTTTGACAGCCCCAAAGTGCCCCTGTCACCAGCAGTGGCCTCTACAGGTTCCATTTCATCACTGGATTCCCACCGGGTGAGCAAATGGCCCCTCTGGGATCTGCTGATGGACTGGATGGCCATGACCCTGCCTTCCACCTTCCCATGCTCAGCCTGGGGGATTTATTCCCCTCTGAGCTCTCACTACCTTAGAAGGGCCCCACAGATGCGCCAACGTCAAGAAAGCATCCTGGCATGTACATGCCACACACCACCGTGGAAACGCTCTGCGGGACACAAACAGCTATGGCTTTTGTGGCAGATGCTCCTCATGAATTCATTTGCTTCAAATGAATTCTGGGCAATGTAGTCAACAGACCACCTGGAAGCAGTGGGACATAAGGAGGAAAAGTGCTGCATTGGTGCAGAGTAAACCACTACAGAATTCATCTGTGTGCTATAAAGCATCTGCACCCAGTGACCCCTCATGTAAGACCTTAGATTCCGTGGTGGTAAGCAGGCATGCTGCCACCGACCCAGCTCCAGGCACCCACTTCTATAGCCTCACAGCAGCTATAAAAAGACTGGAGGGCCCCCAATAGAAGGGGCTCCCTCTGTCTTCGAACTGCCCCCCCTTCTCCTGCCGAAACACCCACAGTTGTGTTTCCTTGGTTACCAAAGCGGTCATCGCCTTCAATGTGCAGAATTGTCTACATATACTTGTAGGGCAGCAGGTGGTGTAGTGATTAGAGCTGTTGCCTTTAACTCAAAGGTTCCAATCCTACCTCCTGTTGCAATTCCCTTGATAAACACACAAAACTGATGCAGCAAATTTTACCCAGCTGCATGAATGCATTACTATAAGAAGGATAAAGTTGCAAGGTGCTTTGGAGAAAAGCATCAGCTAATTAAATGAGACTTATTCAAAGACTTATGGGAACATTTCTCAAGCAAGAACACATTTGTTCACACTAAATCAGCAAGCACTTTTAGTCTCTTCTCTCACTGCATCTTATTAAAGAGAGACAAATATTTATCTGTCACTTTTCAGTAAGTTAACGTATAATATTAGATTTATACATTACGCTACTTGCAGAGATTTACCCATGTATACTATTAGATATTTACTGTCTAAGTTCAGGGCAAGGACCTGGGATTCAAATTCAGGTCTTTGAGTTACAAAGTGACAGCTCTAGCCAGTACGCCACCTTCAGAACTGTCTTGGCTGCACAGAGTAAACTTCTTGAACCCAAGACAAATATGAAGAGTACATGGAAGATCTGCAAGTGGCAGCTGTGGTGAGAGAAACAGAGCCAATGCAGCTTGGTCTGCTGGGTAAATATCTGTGGAGAAAATGCAGCTCTGAGCAGCCAGTATCAAAGCTCCCATAAATGTCTGAAAAGCACATAGCCTGGCCAAGACACGAGGCTGAGAGAGAGGCAGAGAGTGGAAAAGTTTGGGTGGGAATGAACCCCCACCCCAAACCACCCCACCCACCCAGGCTGCTGTGGTGTTGGTGAGGAGGCATTGAAAGTAGTGGCCATGCCATGTGGCAGCTCTTCACAAGAAATGTATGCCTATGGGCCCAGGATGTGTATGGGCTGCCCGAAATCCCTCAAGATCCCACCACTGTTCCTGATGATGAAACGGTTGAGCGGTTGCCAAATGGAGCCATTCCCTGAACCCCGGGTACTCAGAGGTACTCAGGCTGCACTTTCATTGGACAAGGACCATTGGGGTGACAATCCAGCACTGGCATTTGGTAAAAAGGGCAGAAACAAGGAGCGAATTGAGTTCTCCACCCCTAGTGTCGAGGGCCCTTTCAATGCATTTGAAGCGGGGGTCTCCAAAGTGGCCCCAGTGAAATGCCACGTTCTTCCACAGCACAAAAAAAGGCACAATGCAAATATTGTCCTGCCGGCTCCAGGAAAATGCGGAAAATGCCTGTGATGGCAGCACTGCAGCCGAGGTTCTGTGCGGGGGCACAGCACGAACAGAGGAGGTAGTGGTGGGTAGTAAACCACCCCTCAGGTGCTATATGTCTAACCACCAGGTCAGAACTTGACAAATGATCCCCCAGCACCCTCCATCTCTTACCACCACCCCCAACTTAAGCCACTGGTGTGCAGTCCTTTCTAATGTAGCTCAGAAACTTCATTGCCCCAAGAAACATCTAGCAGACATAAATCACACTTTCTCAGCCAATTTTTTTTAAGTTCTTGCAGTTGTCACTGTACAACTGCCAATATTAATGTTATTATCAATTATTATTAACTTTACTGATTTTACTTTCCTCCACTAATCCTTCATACACAGTGCATATGCTTTTAGTTAGTGTGGCTCTGTAAAGCTGTACCAGGACAAACATGGTAAATTACACATACCCACATAAACATCTGCAGACTTTGAAATGCATGTTAGGGTTTATGTGCAAAATGCCTGAACTAACTGCCTATGTGTCCAGAGGGCGGCACAATGGAGTTTCTGACCGTCTGCACCATGGAGTTGGTACGAGTCGGGGCTGGGAAGTCCAGTGAAACACAGTGCATCAAACCCCAATATTACAACATGCAGTGCAACTTAGTGAAATACGCTGCACTGCAACCCAATGAAAGATAATGCAGTGCAAAGTGATGCAATGCATTAATTCCATAACAAGTACAACTGCAAACATAGTCTTCAATTTTTAATATTAACTGTTGGCAGTTAACTGAATGGCAGTAAAAGGAAGACACAGCAGCCTACTGACTTGCAAAACAAGCAAAGCCCCTTTTAGGACGAGAGGGTCAGTGTCAAATACCACGGAGCTGCACTAAGCCTCCCATTCAAACACCCCCATCAAAGCCCGATGCTTCATAGAGCTGGACTGTTCACAGTCTGCTAACACACTGAGGGGCCGTTGCCTTTATGGGAACTCTCTGGAGGGAGAGGAGCAGAGGTCTGCTTAACAAGTTGTGGGTAGTTACACAGCTTCCATCTGGCTGTAGCTGTTTAAAAGCCAGCACCCTGCAAATTTACTGCGCCAGCAGACCCCCACCTCAGCTCCCCCAAATGCCCTTTGTCAACAAACACAGCAGTGTGCTTTATTGCCCCAACAGGACGGCTGGTGCTTCTGAGTTTTGTCCAAACTGCAGGTAATTCCACCTCCCCAGCCCAGTCCCCTTAGGAGAGACATTCCCAAATAAACCAAGAGCAACTGACATGAAACACTAAAATGGGATTCAGAAGGAAGCTCTCTGTATGCGTTGTTATTCATGGATGGAGAAAACATGTCAAGTCCTCAGTATGGAATACCTTTTTCAGTAGACCTACCATTACCGATGTTACTACACCTTTGGTCAGCCACTCATTTGCATGTTATTGTATAATAAGACATAGCTTTCCAGTTAATGCATCTCAAAATAAAATTATTAGGTTACAGCTGAAGCCCAGATGGATGCACTAGGGACAGTTGCTCTAAATGCGACTCTGTGCTGTGCGAACAGCGCTGGCGCTCCCCCGCAGTCTAAATGGTTTTGCTGTCTATCTGCATATGGTATTCATGGAATTAAAACTAGACTTTTTCAGACACAGTGATGCATAACAGATGTGTGAAATGTGTTAGCAGAAAAAAGAATCAAGGAAGCTACCATGAATGGGCACAGAAAAATACAGAATTGACACCCTGCTGTAAAAATGGACAAATGGTTGTAAAATTGCTTATTTATTTTAAAATGGGTATGTTCATTTGATATCATATTTTATTAGAGGGAGGAGCAGGGTGCTGCCTCACAGTGCCAAGGCTGGTTGGATGTGAGTTCAAATTGGACTCAGTCTGTATGGAGTTTCTAAGTTCTCTCCATAGCTGTATGAGTTTCCTCTCGCAGTCTGAAGACATGTGTTTCATGTTGATTGGTCACTTGGAATTGTGAATGAGTGCATCTGGACACCCTGTAATGGACTGGGGTCCCATTCAGGGACTGTTTCAACGCCTAGTGCCCAATGATTCCAGCTGATGAAAATAGATGGATGGATTGCACGGGGGAACTGATATTAGGGAGGAACTGGTATTAGTATGAGCAGTCCAACAAGGATCTATTCTTAGTCCTGTGTTCTTCTCTATATAGACTACCACTTAACAGGCTGTCAGTTCTCTGCCAACATATGAAATGGTCAATGTATGTTATTGCAACAAAAGACTGAGACTTGTTTGACAAGGAAAAAAGACATAATCCAAATCTATAAATGTTAAAATTTGGATGTAGTTGTAGATACTGCTGTCAGGTTTGTTGTATTAAAGGAACTAACTAAAACATCATTTGTCATCTTAGAAATGTTTTGGAATTCTTAAAAAGATAGACTTGTTTACATATTCTGGACAATGACATCAGGTAAATAAGGTCTAATAGCAATAATTTCAGCTTTTTCCCAGTCTTGGAGGCCATACTTTTTCTTCTATACCATGTATTTGACCTTGTCTTTGCAGGGTTCCATCAATGTCCATCCTGACTCGTCTACAAGAGTCACAGTCCAATACCACAGTGCAAGTTTGAATCACAGCTGTTCCCCTGAACGATGGTGACTGTCTCTGGAGGTTGGGGTAATTCTGCATGGAAGTCTGATGGCCCACAAAGAGACGGATGGAAATCTAAGGCTCTTGGGTGTTGCATTAACTGGGAACCTGGGAAAAGTCTACATTGTTGCACCAATACATCAGCTGTCACTGGAACCATAGTGCAAGACCAAACATTTTCAAACTCTTATAAAGACACAACACATCCAAAAATCAGCAATAGGAAGTCTCAGGACACATTTAAAGCAAATTTGCACAACTTATACTTTTACCCATTAAATTTGTTAAATGATTTTGTCAACTTAAAATGTTAGGTTTGAACACTAATCTGTTTACAGTGATTTACCTATTTTTACAACCAGGTCATTTTCACTGTATAAATTCAGGGTAAGAACCTTCAATAAAGGCCCAACAGCAGGAGTGGGGACGCAAACCTAGAAATCTCAACAGCAAGGGAACAGCACTAACTACTGTGTTACCAGCTACTCTTTTGCATGTATGCCTTTGTATCACCTGTTCAGCAGGGCCCTTCATGGTACTTTGAAGGCTTCCTCACTGTCTGTTTCCTGTTATGCAGGTTTACAGTGTATTGTGGCATTTTGGCATCATGTTTATGTGTTACAGAAAGACAAGCAGGCAAACAACAATAGCAGACAGAACATTTGGCTTTAACCCCGGAGCTCAAATGGCTGATTAGACAAATGAGAACAGCCAGCGTCCACCTGATGGAAACTCTACACTAATCATTTTGTGCCTGGGGATAGCTGGACAACCCATAAGTCATCACGTTTAATTACAGTTGTTCTCCAGCTCATATTAAAGTCTGGCTGTCTCCGTGATAGAAGAACTTTTCAAACTCAAAAATGAGGGAAAATGAGGGAAAAAAGATGGAACAGTGTGGAGGTGATCTAGGAGCATATTGAACATGTAGAGGCAGAAAATACACAAGGAGCACAATAACCATCAGATGAGGCCTGTCAAGTCTGTCACATTCCACTTGCATTAGTCCTTGGGGCAAAGGATAGGTCCAAATAGCAAACTCCATTCTTGCAGTGACAGTACCAACCCTCCTGTCAACTTAACCACCAGATTTTACTTTACTCTCTAGATTGCCATGGAGTCAAAGGACCGCCATTTGAGTCTTATCCATTTGCTAGATCCTACCCAGTGGTTTTGAGCTACTCCTAATTTCTCTCTCAGTCTCTCACAACAGCTGTTCCTCAGGGCTTTGTGTTAGACCCCTTACTACATTCCATCTAGACTTCTTCCCTTGTTTTTGCTGCTTCTCATGGCTTCTCCTGTCATAGCTATGCTGACGATACCCAATTCTTCTCTTTTATTCCAACAGGTTCAAATGTATTCTCTTGTATCACAGCTTCCCTCTAAAACATCTAAAACTCAGTGTCTCAATGATCACGATAGAATATTGGCCAGAGCTGCAGTTCCTCCTCCATACAGAACTCAGCAGCTGAACACTGATTGATTGATTTGTTTTTGCATTTGTCTCGGCTGTTCAAGCTGCTAACTCCTTACAGATGAGAGACTTTTGCCAGTGTTCTGGGACTGGTTGCAGATTACCATTTCCCTAAACAGGACAACTGGTTAATGAAAACTGATTTTGGCAAATAGCAACATAGAAAACTTTATTTGAAACTTTTATATGAACACTGTTTATACATTTGGAAATTACTGAAGGTTCAACTGAAGGTTCAACAACTGGACCGCCTTTTCACTACTGGTCAAAGCAGGTCTCTTGCAGTAGTTGCAGTTGCAGTAGAAACAGGCATAAAATCAACAATATTTAACTCACCCTCCACCACCACTTTCATTCTGATAGCAGCTATATGGATGGAGAAAAATATTTTTTTAAATTATCTATTTTAAAATTCATATCAGGAAGACCAATGTGTTTATAAGTGACTTTATCTTGATTTTCCTTCCCAGGTTGTTTCGCCCTTGAAATAGAGTAAGATTGCATCCTTACAATCTTTTCTGGGGCATGTCTGAGCACCATGAATCCAGATTTTCATGAGTGAAAGTAATGTTGAACAGGGCATCATGTGGTACCATTTGACCCTTACAATAAAGATGCTATTTGACCCACATAACAACTAAAGGATAGCAGGTGGGGAGTAGTGGTGATAACTGTCACCTTACAATCTAAGCACCACTGCCAAGGATCCCACCTCCTGCTGCAGTATCCTTGAGCGAACCACTTACGCAAAACTGACAGAGTAAAAATGTCACAGCTCTGCAAATGGGTAAATCACTGCCAGCAGCTTAACATTGTAAGTCACTTTGGAAAAAGTATCTGTTAAATGAATAGAAGCATGAATGTATGTAAAAAGCCACAACATTAAAAGCAGAAAATGTAATCAGTAGAAAGGAGCCTTCAGACTCAATGAAAGGAACCTGGTATTGTACTCTTGAGCATGGAGCTCAACCTGAACATGGGAGTGAATTCCTTTGCTGTGTAGCCCTCTGGATGGCAGTTGGTTGTGGGCAGTGTGATTGTAGTGGTTGGTGTTCCCATCCTGCCCCTCCCTACAAATCCTCATATGCTCATAAAAGTGACAGAGGTGAGGAATTCGGGATACTGAGCCTGAAGTGGGGGCTCTTGCAGCAACCGCACACACCTGCCACCTGACACTGACCTTTTGATACCAGCCTAATAAGTGTGAGAGTGTCAACTGTGTAAGTGTGGCAAACAGGGGGGAGTCCAGTTGCTGTTGGGAATAGTGCGCTATTTGTGTTTGAGTAACCCAATCCTGCCTGTCCAAACACTGTTTACCAGGGTGAGAGTCTCCCAGGGAGATCGCGAGGCCTTTAAGCATCACGCACTAACAGCTAATGCCAGCAGCCTTGGGTGTCAGGATGCCAGTGAAATGCATAGTGTGTGTGTGTGTGTGTGTGTGTGTGTGTGCACGTGCACATTTATGACCAGCAAACCGCAATACTTTGCAATGCGTCCTTCTGCTTTCTCATATTTTTGACACCAAAAGTTACTGCAGCTGATTCACGGTTTTTGACACCTGTGTGTGAAATATGACTCAGCGAAACTCATCTCACAAACATCACATGTGTTACATAAGTAATTAAGTAATTAGCCACAGTTTGCTCTGGATCTGAGGGACATCATGCAGATTGTGTCAATCATCACATGACTCAGTGATGATTTATTTATATCCAGGTGGCTAAATCCTGAGAGTCCTTTTCCCCAAGAGCTATTTTTGGGTAGACAGGCGAAACTGCTGCTGGCACGCTCTCTTACACACTCTCCCTCTCCCTCTCCCTCTCCCTCTCCCTCTCCCTCCCTCTCTCTCTCTCTCTCTCGCTCTCTCTCTCTCTCTCTCTCGCTCTCTCTCTCTCTCTCTCTCTCAAACACACACACACACACACACACACACACACACACACACACTGTGTCCAAGTCTTGGCACTGTTCTATCAGACCATACACCCATGAACACAAAGACTCATTTCATGAGCTGCCTTTCCAAGTATCTTAATTAAACACAACTCTTGTTCAGTTTCCTACACAAATGGAAGTCATTAAAAGTTTACTGGCAAATGATATCCAGAAATTTATTATATTTTACTGCAACAGTTATTTCCTTCTATACAATTTATTGCCTACAGGAACTGAAGTTTTTTTGATGACTGCCTTTTGTGGATTGTTTCTGTTGTTCTCATATTTTGGTCTGATATTTTCAAGTTTGGGAGTCAACTGAAAACCTTGGGTGTGTTGGTGATGGGGTGACAATACAAATGCTGGGAAAAAAAGTGTTACTGAATTGTCATGATCTGCTTGCATGAGTACACATAATCATACACATACACTAATCACACAAATAAATACACACATCTGTAAACAGACACACACACAGATTCACTGACACATTCAGACTCACAAACCACCTTACAAGGTGTTACCAAGGCAAAAACCTAAATGTCACCATGGAGACAATGGTACTGGGATCCTGCAGTGTTTCTGATTTCTGTGGGAATGTGTTGCTGTGGTTCTCACCTATGCTGCAGGAATCACAGGTGACTCAAGGCCCCACCTAGGTGTACTACATACCGGAGCAGAATACTTGCTGCACCCTTTTAAAATCATTAGCACCAGCGCCCAGCAGCACAACACCTCCCAGCCTGCAGGGGCTTGTTACACACACACACACACACACAACACTAAAACAACACAGCCTGGCATGCTTTCAAATACTTCAGGTTGAACTGGTGTGCTGTTCAGGATCATTCACAGCATTTACAATGACAATCGTCGAAAGCATTATGACTGAGGATTTTGGGTAGGCTCAACACTGAGGATTATGGGTAGGCCTGATTGTTAATTATAGGTAGAATTGATACCAAGGACCATAGGAAGAGACTCTGAGGACTGTGAGAAGATCAGCACTGACAATCATGTAAAGGTCTGACATTTAGGATTATGGATAGAATCGACATTGAGGATCCTGGGTAGTGTTCCGTCTGTGGATCATGGGAAGGGCTAACGCTAAGAATCTTGGAATGGATAAACACTAACGACTGAACGGTGAGGATCGAGAGAAGAATTGAATGCTGTACATGCTCTGAAAAGAATTCTATCTCAATGGCCCCTCAAGGGACCCCCAGCACAAAGTAGTTGTAGCAATGGGGTGAACTTTGTTGCATGGTGCCCTCATCTAGACAGTCTGCCCTTCATTAAGTCTTCTGAGTGTCCCTCCTCCCCTCAGTGCCCTCGAGGCTGCTGAACTCAGAGCTCCGTCACCGGTCCCCACCTGAGACTGCAAGGATTAAGCTGTGATCTTGCACAACGTGTCTACAGCCTCCCCCATATTATTTTCTCCTGCCCTGCTGCTGTCTGGCCGGCATCTACAGCCAGGGCGAGGTGGGGGAGGGTATTTGCAACAGGAGCCTCATCTAGCAGCCCAAAACTGAGGCCCAGGTTGGCATCAGGTCAAAACCCAAAGTTTCACTACTGTTGTACAGGCCCATTAATTCCAGCTGCCACAATTCAATCTTCCTTGACATGAGATTTTTATAGGTTCCTGGCCCAGACTCAAACTGTGTCAGAGCGGGACTGGGTGCATAATGGAGGGATGCATGGCACTGAGCTTGACTCCAAGCAAGAATACCGGATGAGGCTGATACGTGGAACAAAATGCAAGTACACCCACACTAGGGATGTCGCAATGTGATACTTTGATGGCACCATTATTGGCTCAGGAAACATCATGGTTAACCAGTCTTACAATTTTTTTTCAGGTAATTTAAATTTAATTTTTTTTAGGTAATGACACCCTATGGAAGGAAACAGACATAAACATGGCTTAACTGAATATTTCATTGTTTTATGCTACATTCCTTTAGGCCTGCAAATAAAATGCAAGTCTACAGCAAGTCAAATTGCTGCTATTAAAAATAAATGAAATAAAACAATATACAGGTAAAAATTTGTGTCATTTGAATAAAATAGTCAACACCTGGTTGTATTTCACAGCAGTATCAAGAGGTAGTTTTAAGCTAAAATGGAATTAACAACTAATCCAAGCCAGACCGTGAACATCAAGTTCAATGATTGTATAATATTTCCAGCACAGAAAATGAGACAGAATGTTCATTGTCAACTATCCAGTAATTTTGACATTGTGACATTTGGCTATTTAGAAATCATTTAGAGCAGGTAAATATTCAGTCTCAATCAGTGCCTCTCCTCACTGGCTGTCAGTACAAAGTGTACCTACTCACTGGGACCAGGGGATGAACTGGTGTTGGGAACCAATTCTAGAAAAACATACTTACAAGTGATAGTGGTATCACCTCAAAATGAATATCAAAAGAAAACAAAAGTAATGTTAAAGTTGCTTCGCTGTGCAGCGCTCCAGTGGGTGTGAGCCCTAACCCAAGACAACTAATGTAAGGTAAACCTGATTATTTTTTACCTTGATGTTTGTATACAGTGATGGATGGGGTTCATAGAGGTGCCAAAGAAGATTAAATGAGGTTGAACCTTTGGTAGCTGCTATTTTTTAGCATGTTTTACAAATTGGATCTCTATCATTTTTTACTACCCTTAGTCATTTGTAGACGTCCAACATGGTCCCACACTGCACATTTAAGGTACTTTTTGGTGGTTATAAAGCTAAGATGTTGTATTGCATTGTCATTTTCACAACATGTTTGCTCTAAGCAGGCCAGCTAAAGTGTTTTTGGATCAGCTGAGCTGAGAGGAAGTCAGTTTGTCACGCCCCATACACATGATTCCCTCACAACAGGAAGTTTTCAGGGCAACATGGAACAAATGGCTTCTAAGGTAAAATTTTTCTCTGGTTTCTAAACTTCTCATGGTTTAGAAACTGACAATTAATCATGAATTGGTTAATCGTAACATCTCTAACCCAGAAACACTGTCCATGCTTACTTGGAGCTGGGGAACGAGATATCTCTTTGTTTACACTGCTTCCCATGGAGTTATTGGACTGCAAAACCCTGATCCTTCTTATTTGTAAGTGTCCTTTATCTCCATCTTTTTACCTCACTCTGTCTCCCCCCTTCTACTTTCTGCCACCATGGCAGGAATAAATAACTCTGAATAAATTACACTTTGGAGTAAATTGAGTGATTTCTTGAAGGCCAAGCAGAGCACCACCACTCTGTGCACTCAGCTTTTATAACTTGGGCAGCGCAAAAGCCATCTGTTATTATGTTGTCAGCAAGGTGCCTCTTGGAGGCACTTTAACTCTGTAATTCTTGGCAGCACAGAGTCATGTTTCTTACAGTATATCCATCAGCAGATAGGGGGTAAGCCCCACCCCCTACTCAAAATGGCATCTGCCTTCTAGTTCCCTGCCATTCCAACCATGACCTTTACCCTTAGGACCAACTGAAAACTGGACATCTCAGGGCTAGTAGCCTAGTTTCAGGATCTGGTTTCTCATATGTGCGCAGAGTTTTAAATCTGAAAGATGCTATAATCACTTTTTATTATTGTTTTCCTACATCTGGGTAAGATGAATGTCAGTTCCTCAAATCTCCATCTTAGATACACAAACAACTTGCTGTCTTGACTTTAAAAAATGATGGCTGGCAAAGGAGTCTATAAAACAGCTTCACCCTGGGGGGCCTAGAGGATATTGAGATGTGAACATTTCCCATCCTATGTTCTGCAGTTTAACTGTTTAATGGATGCCTTTATACTTTAGTAATCCATGTGGGAGGGCTGATCAAAACACATTTTGTTAAATTTTGACTCTAAGGAGTTTTATAATTCAGGTAAAATTGGTGATCTCATTTTACATTTTGTCTGCATTATCAGATACTTTTCTTCGAAGTGACCTACAACTCAGAAGTGCATCACCAATAGACAAAGAGCTTTAGACAAAGACACAAAATGATCTAAGCTCTGCTTGTGATATCCCCATGTTGCTGCATATTACACCAGTAGCTGCCTCTAGAACAGAAATAGCAATATGATTATGATAGTTGCAGTGATTTATGTCGCAGTTAGAAGATCATGAGAAGTTCTGAAAGAACCTTGAAGGCTTCTTGAAGGCTGTGGGGGATTCAATGACTCTGAGGGACAGATGGAGCTCATTCCTCCACATCTGGGCCAACCTGAGAACTTGTGTACCTTCAGTCTCTCATGAGTGGGACCAACAAGGGACCAGAAATACTGGAGCACAACTAGTGAATTATAGTGCGTTACGAGTTCTGCGACTGGTTAGGTTCTATGGTTTAACATAACAAGAAATTACTTAGGGCATATTAAACTATGATTTTTAAAACAATTTTAACCTTTCTTGAACATTTTTTTTTATAAAGTGGCCTGAAATTTAGCAGTTTAATGTTTTATTTCCCTTTGTTTTTTCATTACACAGAATTTTTTTTAAATGTGATAGGCAAAACTGTAAACTAGAAGAAAACATATACTGAAAAAATGATTTCTGATCTAATATTTGAGTTCGGAGCAGTACTGGAGAAGCATGACTAACTGAACCCTTAAACAGCACTTACACCTATTTTCAGTTACATCAAGAAAGCGTCTACATCCCTCACACGCAACACACACTGCACCACTTCCCATATCCACTGCAGAAGATCCTGCATTGTGCCATTGGAGCATTGCCATGGGATTCTCGCATTTCCCAAGGCCCAGATGTGGTCAACAAAGCAGATCTCCTTTGCGTCTCCATCTGTGCGGCCCTTTTTGATATTTTGTTTTGTTGTGTCTAGGTTTCATCTTTTTTCACAAACTCATGGAGTGTAGGGGTCAAGCACCTTGTATTTCATTTAATTATTATTATTTAATTATCATTATTTAAGCTTTAGTTTTTTTGGTTTTTTAAATTTTTTTTGTATTCTGTTTTGTTTTTTGTGTTAAATATCATTATTTCAATCACAAGCTTTGAGAGGTACACCACATGAAACTGCAGACCTCTGAATGTAGTGTGACCTGCCTGCCTCTCTGCTCTCCAGTTCCACACCATCTCTCAATGGAGGTCTTCAAAGGGGAAAACTGGCAGATGTGGTCCTCACAGGGGTCCAACTCAGCAGGGCCCAGCTCCATTTCAGTGTCCTTTCTTTATTCTAGTTTTACATTCCTTTTACTCATTTCTGTGTATAGTTTGTAAAGTTTTTATCACTGTAAACAAAACTCCAAATTTGTATCTACCATCGGTCGTCTCTGTGTCAAGAATTCTTTCTTTCAAATCTAATTTTGTTTTCCTATTTCCTTTGTTTTATCTTTCACATCAGCTGTTCATTATTTATTCAGTTTTTAAATTAGAATTTCAAACTCATCAATATTCTCTCTGACAAAATGTTTTTCTGACAGAGCACAAAAGCACACATCTAGACCCTTTTGATGCATTTTTATTACTCTGCACTCAACTCGATGTTCACAACACAGAATTTTGTTCTGACAGAAATATAAAGCAACCTATATGTTCCTTGAGATACACTATAAAAAGTGGGTGTCAGATTTTCAAGTTGTAACGGACACAAAGTAACGGCACGCTGCTTCTGACAAAAGTGTCAGGAACAAACAGTAACAAATAAATGATATATATCAGGGTTGGATTGACATTTAGATTTATTGGTGTGTTAGACTTGCTGGGACTGTTCCATCCTGATTCACTTCAGTGAGAGAGACGCGTCGATTCATATGAGAACATACGCTTGCTGAGCAATACAAAACCCTTAAGTAAGTTATATATCACTGCCTGCTTTATGGCACATCTGCAGGAACCTGCCTGTCACTCTGTAGCAAGAAATATGATTCATCACGTCAAAAGGAAAATGCACAGAGTTGCCAGTGTACTAGGTACACCTTTCTAGTAGCATGTTGCAGCTCCTTTGGCCTTCAGGAAAGCATTCATTTGTTTCCACATGGATTCTACAACATGCTGGATATGTTGTATAGGAATGCTACAACATGTGGAAAGGATTGTTGAGTAGGTGCTACAAAAATGGACAGCTGCATAGTGTCGCTGCAAACAGCTCTTTCCAACCTCAGCCCAAAGATGCTCAATAGGCCTGAGATACACAGACTGTGCAGGTCACCGAAGCAAAGAAAACTCATAATCATCGTGCTGGAAGTTTCCAGTAGGATAAACTGTAGATATGAAGGGATGAATTTGCTCAGCAGTGATGTTCATATATGCCAGACCATTCAGACCTTCTTCAGGGGTATGAAGGACCTTCATATATGCCAGGAAAACATCCCCCTTACCATTGCACCGCTAATACCGGCCTGTACTGTTAATACCAAACTGGACGATTCCATATGCTCATGTTTTTTTGTGACAAATTCTGATCCTTCTATCAGCCTGATGCAGAAGGAACATGGATTCCTCTGACCAGCAACTTTTTCCACTCCTCAGCAGTCCAGTTTTGAGTCTCCTGTGTCCACTGGTGATGCAGTTTCTTGTTCTTCTCTGACAGCACCCAATCAGTCTGATAAGGGGTGTGTACTGAGATGACAATCTGGATTTGGATGTGATTTGCATGGTTGAGGCCAGTCCATCTGTATGATTCTCGCCATTTTCCTTTGACCTTTCTGATCCACAAGCTGTTTTTGTCCACAGGATCATTGATCACTGGTACTTTTCTCACTTTTTGTACTATTCTTCTATACCCCTTGAAACAGTTCTGTGTGAAAAGCCCAGGATAACAGGCATTTGGGAGATGCTAGGACCAGCAGACCTAGCACTAACTGAAATGTTCATAGTCATTAAGGTCACTTGTTTTGCCTTTTCCTAACACTCAACTGAGCAATAACTGATTTTTGACATGCTTGTCTGCCTGTGACTTGTTGACTTGTCCAGAAATGTACAATCTACGTGAAGGTGCGGGTTGTACCTAATAAACTGGCAACTCAATGCATGTAACTTAGTGCAGTGACACTTCCTGAAAGCTCTTTAGTCTTTTGCTTCAGTCAGTTCATCGTAGCAGCATGGATCATGGCTTCTGCCTGAGAGACTCCTTCACAGGGTGAATTGAACATGGTACACAACTTAGATGGCTGTCGAGAGCAGAACAATAAATATGTTTCAAACGTGCCTGATGATGAAGATGCAGAGACGTGTGCTGATGAACAAAAGGGTGTGTGTGTTGTCTGTCAGAGATACAAACCAGAAACATTCAGGAGGGGCATCTACAGATCCCATCTGGTGTGCGAGTCCCTGCTCTGGAACGAGAGAAACAGCACAAGCCATATATTATCCCCTTGATTTAATCAGCCTCAGAAAAGCAGCTTCACGGAGCCAAAGCCCACAGACCATATTCATTAACCTCGTTCTTACAGTAGAGGAGCCTGCTGAGAGGCGTGTTTAAAAAGTCATCTCTAATTCAGCCCGTCGTAAAACTGGACAAGTTCTTTAAACTCTGCTTCCTTCTCTTTTCTTTTCTTGGTTTTCCAGTTTTTATGAAGGATAATAAATATCTATAAAAATGGAAGGGGTAGGTATGCAGTGACATGGCTGCCAAGAAGGAAAGTGGACCCCAGACTGAGTAGGACCTGACCTCTTTACTATGTTTTTACTCTTCACTTATGGTACAGTAGACCCAGAATTGGGCACACCCCCACTTTCACTTGCCCACTTGGACTGTTACCACCAGCCTTGACTTACACTGAGTTTGTGCCCCCCCAGACATCACAGTACCTGGAGCCTTAAAACTCAAACTTTCAAGCAGCTTATCAGGTTCATAACTGCAGTAGGACACGTAAGTGGATAAGGAAGGAAAACAGGCTGCATTTCAGTCAGAGTTGGACCAACCAGGTCTACAACAAGTGTTTTTCCTGGGTGAATAAACTGTCACCAATGTTTCAGCTGCCAGTGTGATTGATTCCTTTCATCTGGTTGCTGATAATCCTCTTCTTTTTCTTGCAAACTTTACAGTCTTTTTTAAGACTTCTCATCATTTGTGCTTCCAGTGGTAGTTCTGGACTGACTTGATGCAACATCTCTCTGTTTGATTTCCTTGCTGCCCACTGTCTCTTAAACTGTTCTCCAGCACCTCAGTTCAAGGAATCCATGTTTTGTCCTGTCCTGCTTTCTCAGCATCTACTTTTCAAATCCATGTAATGTTGTTAAAATACCACAGACTCTCATCTTTGTTCTTGTGAACTTATCACCACATCTGAACACCTTCAGATGTCAGCTAATGTGATCTGTGTAATTTAGCCAGGAAAAAAATAGTATAAAGCAAAATTAAAATTAATTTTCACACTGGTTCCTGCCAGTTAACCTACTGGCACCATGCATGTGAACACAGATCAGAAGAGATTGTCTTTCCTGCTGCTTTCAGTTTGAAACCTAACTTGGAAATCATATGCCACATGAACATCAGTTACACACTGATCATGAGGTTTAACCCCATGATTCACTCTTTTGTCTTACTGATGCAAGATTGGCCGTCTACATGCTCTACAATGTCAGCTCTCTGCCACTGGAAACTAAACCCGCAAACATGGAAACACTCTATTTTCCACATGTGGCAGACTGACATAGAACCTGACACAGGCTGTGAACTGTGGAAGATCAACATCTGTCAGTAACGTTGACTGTTTGCCATCAGTTTGCAACAGTTGCTGCTAAAAACCCTGACTGCTTCTATGGAGGCTCTTAAATACCTTACTAAGTCCTTCATAAACACACTGCAATATTGCATAAACATTCATAATCAAGTGCTTTGTTGGTAATGCCACTGGGACCACAGTATGGAGCATACCTGGAGACCACAGGTGGTGCAGGGGTTAGGGCCATTGCCTTACAATTAAAAGGTCCAGGTTTAAATCCCAACTTCTACTGTAGCACCTTTTATTAAAGGCATTTAGACTGAATTAATGCAGTAGAAATTACCCAGTTGTGTAAATCACTGCTTTTGTACAAACTGCACATTGAATGCCACCTTGGAGGTGGGAGTTAAATAAATAAACAACAGTAAGTGCTTTTAAACTTATCAACAGCTATAGTAGGTCAGCTGCCAAATGGAAAAAGTGAAACAAAATAAATACTACTTTATAGCAGAGAGATAAATACAATTTTACTCAATGAATGAACACACAGGGAGGTTAATCATGGCTTTACTTTCTTGATGCCGTGTATGGATGTTAATTTATTTGTGATTAATTAATGCTTATTTTTAGGTCATTCAAGACAAAAATAAACAGAGGAAAGAAATGGAATAGAATAATGGCACAGCTGAAAACAGGTCTGGAGGGCAGCCAGCTGTTGGACAGCTGTCTTTAATAAGATGGAATCAGAGCTCATACAGAGAGTTTAAGTTCTATGAGGATAAAATGCCATTTAGGGCCTTGCAGGGCTGAGAACTTCATTCTCCATTTCCGCCGTGATAATGATGGTTTAACATTATGGCCTGAAAAACAAACTGTGCAGCACTGTTCCCCAAGTTTTCACATCCACACAGCTGGACATGGGGGGCAGTGAGAGGGGAGTCTGGGAAGCTGCAATCCATGCTCTCCAAAGACAGCAGGTGGTGTAGTGGTTAGTACTGTCAGCTTATACTCCAGAGAACCAGCTTTGAATCCACCCTCTTGCTGTAATACCCTTGCTCATTGTACTTACCCTGCAGTGATACACTAAAAATTGCCTAGCGTTGTAAACTTGCAGAGAGCAAGTAATTTGGTGTACAGACCTAACATTGTATGAGTTACTTGATACTGTAAGTCCCTTTGGATAAAAGCATCAGCTAAATTAAGAAAATTAACAAAGTTAGCTCATTTAACAAGCAATATTGCTTGTACATGTCCTGAAATATGCAAGAAAGCCATAAAAATAAGATCGGGGAATTTTCTGGAGGGTTGAATTTATCTCGTAATGGGTTATGGCTCAGCTCCTTTCATACTTCTGCTGATGGTTATATTATACACGACTTCCACATTTCCAAAAATGAAGTTTCCACAGGGACACCTGAGGCCAGAAACCTTTTTATAAGTACAGGACAAGGGCAAAACATCTTGTGCCTCACTAACCAATTGCCTGCTTCTGGGTTTTTAACTGCTTCATCACCTACTCTACCTGACAGTGGACCATATAATAAAAAACACTGTACACAGCACTACATTCACACCGTCACTTCAGAATATTAAAGGAACTAATGAACAGATGTTTCTTGTAATATTTTTGCTTTTCATTCATCTGTCAGTTCACTGTGTCTTACAATATTATATTTGTACACTATGGTATTTACAATTATTTGGTCATTTATAGAGCAAGGTAATTTCTGCTGCATCCATTAAGCGTAAAAAATGGTGGGAGTCGAGATTCAAATCTCAGAGTGTGAGGTGGCAATTTGAACTACTATGCCACTCACTGCCATCACATACTAAAAACTTTGCAATTGGACTCCTTAGTTTTCATCTTTTTTAGCAGCACTTGTCCTGTAGAATACTATGTATTTTAAAGAAAAAAATTAAATTTGTTTCCAAAAGATTGGTCTGTATTATTCAACATTTATGTTCGTCGTTCAGTGCTGGCTCAGTGTAGGTTTTCTGTGGTACACAAACAGTGTATAAAGAGTAGAGTTCATGTTTTGTAAGTATGTGCTTTTTCTTTCTTAGGTGTGCCCAAATTAGTGTATGCATCAGTATGTGAGCAGGTGAGAGTCTGTGCAATGTGGGCGTTTGTGAACACAGCAAATTAGATGTGTGTGTATGTGTGTGTGTGTGTGTGTGTGTGTGTGTGTTTACACCCCCATTGCAGGCCAGGACATGACAGTGTGGCACATGGCTGTAAATACACCCACAGCATTTGGGGCAGCAACCAAACAGTGTGTTTACGCCCAATGCGATTGAGCAATGGCTTAGCCATGTCGGCAGATGTGATTCCTGCCCAGGGGGCTGAGGGGATGGGCAGAGATGGGGACAGGATGGGGCATTTCACAGAAAAACAACAACTCTGGTAGTATCATGCTGCCATCACAAAACTGCACCTTCTTTCTGGAACCTAAAGCTACAGTAAAAAGTTAACTTCTCTTTCATTATTCCAAGGTTTTATCCAACACTAATATTGTTTTTTTTTTCCTGACTCCTTTCATCTAGGCAACTTCCAATGTTTAGTTTGTTCATTGAACTACTTAAAATATAAATTTATGCATTTTCTCTGGTGTAACTCAGCAAATAACTTTAGATATATCCATGCAGTATAGTGATTTAACCATTTATACAGTAGATCAGTTTTTACTGTATTCATTGTGAGTAATAACCGTGGTCAAGCGTCCTACAGCTGGAACAGGAGACCTGAGCCCAGTCCAACCACTAACCCACCTGATGTAAATGCTGATTAGTACAGTACTGTATGCTGTATAATACATTTTTACATTTTTCCCATTCCTCCAGATGGATATTATACTGCAGTGATTAAGGACATCCACCAAAAGCACGGTGGCACGTTTCCTTCCAGAATTTAAACCAGCACATTTTTTTCTCACAAGTCCATACCTTAACCACCACACCCCTTATTGCAGTAAGTTAACCATAAACCAACCAAATTACATCACATTGTGTTTGCTTCTCAGTCAGTGTGAACATTCAGCACTGATGAGTGTGTGATATACGTGTGGATCAGCCATCATGCTGGGGTCAGAACTGACAGCCCCAAGGATGAAAACTCCACACAAGACCACTTGAAAACTGTGAACACCTCCAGAGGCCAGCTGGCCCCACCAGTCACAGGTTTGAGCTTCCTGTAGAGCAGTTCTCCAGAGTGGAGGAAAGGAATGTAGGGAATCTGTTTTCCTTTCATGTTGAAACTTGGCAGATCCTTTCTAGATGTCTTTGCTGAAAGGTGGTGTGGAGACAACTGCCACCCAGTTACAGGTAAAACCGACTGGGCACGCACACACGCACACACACACGCACACACAGAGGAGCAATGCCCTGATTTTCAGTGATTTATTTTCAGATAATGAACCACCTATGATTAAACCAACAGTGTTTCCTGCCCAAATGTCAATATAATAAAAATAAAAACTACTGTGAGAATGAACACTTCATAAGTCCAGGTGGTTTTGGGTTTTATTGTTTACATTTCTGACAGTTTATGTCCCAGTTTAGTCAGCGGTTGCACATGCCACTGATTCACACCCTTGCCAGTTGAGCCTGTCACACCAGTCCCACACCTCTTCCTTCCAGACAGCCCAGTCGGAGTGATGGATGCCACCTGGGAGCCATTAAAGGGCCACACCCGCCTGAGCAGGTTCCCCAAAAGTAGGTTGATGCACTCACTGTTCTCCATCACCACAGGCACCTTTTACCTCCCAATATCCCTGTAGGCAACAAGTGGCACAATGGCTAGTGTTACTGCTTTGCACTCAAAAGACACAGGCTCACATCCCACCTTTTGCTGAACTACCTTTAATTAAAGCTCTTGCTCTGAAGAGGTGCTGTAAAAATTTCCTGCACAAATGGGTAAAGTCAAAATGAGTAGCATAACACTGTAAGTCAGTTTGGAGAAAATTGTCAGATCAATAAACAGAATTTGAAGGTCTCATGTTTGAATCCCACCTCCTGTTAAATTCCCCTTAGTCAAGGTACTTGACACAGTAAAAATTACCTGTATGGGCAAATAAATGTATGCAGCATAAAACTGTGACTGACTTTAATGGAAAATGTCAGATAAATAAATAAATGTAAATGTTCTACCAACTTTGCATTGGAAAGCAGCTCCCTTCCCTTAATCCTGTCTATGGGTCACACATGCATAATGGCAAGTGCGCGCGCGCACACACACACACACACACACACACACACACACACACACTTTCTCTCTGCTGCCCATGTTTGCTCTGCACCCAGATTGCACTCCACCCCAAAAAACCAAAGTAAAAATTGCAGTCAGTCCTTTCTGACCAGACAGTTTTGTCCACATCACCCCACAGAGCCAATATTTACCCCATTTTACTCTCGTTTACCCTCCTCCCAAAACAGGACCGGTTCAGCTGTTTATAGGCCCAGTGAAACACAACTGAGTTTGTTCTCATTGTTGTTCTGCAGCACAAGGACTGTTTGCCCCAGATAAATGGAGCCATAAATCCTTGCCTCACAAAGCAGGTTGATTCAAAGGTGTGTGACTGTGGTAAACACACAGCGATTGCTGTGTATTTAACACACACAGACACACACACAGACACACACACACACACACACACCTTTGAATCAACCAGAGCCGCAATCATTGTTCAGCTTCAATGTGTATTCTTTACACACCACTAAACCATAACATGCTGAAGAGCCTACAGCCTAACCAGGTCCTCACATATTATTAATTCTGTTATATAAATAAATGCAAATTATTATCTGAGGTTTGTATGCTAAGCTACTTACTGTGATTTAGCCATTTATACAGCAAGGTAATTTTCACTATGTCAGCACCTTCATACAGGGTACTACATCAGAAATTGGGATTGGAATCAATCTTTCAAATACAAGATGGCAGATGGCAACTCAAAGCATTACAGACCCTGCTGTCTTTTTATAACATATATATTGTTCATAAAAAGTTTAACATGATTAGAGACAATTACACAAGTACCCAGTACTGGATTGCCATTAAAAATAAAATGTATTTATAATTAATGTCAAATTTGTCTCATTGAAGAATGATGCAGTTTGATTAAATAACAAACAACATCATGTCTGTAAGGGTGTGACTAAGGGCGGTGCTGAATAAACACACATATGCATGCAAAACACATGCAAACGCACATGAGCATACATACACATTCTCTGGAAGTCGATTTGTTTACCTTGCCTCCCTACCAGTGGATTCAATTGCACCAGTTGCATTGTGGGAGTGAGCTGTGGACAGCTGGGGGTCAACAGGTAGAGAGGGTGAGAAGTTTCTGTGGTTGAACAAATAGCTCTTATCTCCCTCCACTTATTCTCCCCCTGTGCCCACGTCAGCGCACCAAGGAGGTGGGGCTGAAGACCTAAGAGATGGAGAGGAAACCACGTCCTTTGTACCATGGTTGCGTCTTACCGTAGCTCAGCCCCAATGGCCAGAAAGTGACCATTACCTAAGAGGAAGTGTGTGTGGACAGCAGGTGGACAGTCTGCTACAGAATGGAAGCTGCCAAGCAAAGAGTATGCAAACCCCCTTGCCACAGCTCCCATCCCAGGATCCCCAGGGACCCAGAACCACATTGATCCAGGAAAATGGAAGGTCAACAGTGAGGGACGAGTCCTGCTTACGCATCCTGTGGTCGAGGCTTAAGAAAGACGAGGGAAACACAACAGTCGTGGGAGGGAACAGCTGAGCGCCAATCCCTCAAACCCAAAACCTCCAACTTTCCAAAATACCTCGAGACATTAAAAGCAGATGCGGCTCCACTAGGGGTGAGGAGTGGGGTGGACTGAGAGGTTTAAATACAGTATATTTAGACTGGACTGGACACATCCGTCAGTCAAGGAATGCAGAAGGGAACTTCTCATCCAGCCAAACAGCCTAGATTCATGATGATGCCAGGTGGGTGAGGGTATCTAGAATGGAGAACAGCTGTGAGCAGCAATGCAGTGAAATGCCAGATGAACATTGGTTCTTGGAGAACCATGGGGGTGGGGGTATTCGAGAGAAACCATGCGTGAAAATGATGGACCCCTTTTTAGCTTGAAAAATAGGCTACCCTGGTCCAGCCCCCTCTGTGGTCCACTGACATTTGGAGCAGCACACACACACTCAACATAGACATACTAAAGCACACAGCACACATGCACACCTGTGTCACGCCTCACACAGCTGGTTTGGCAGATGGCTGCGCTGAGCTGGCCAGCACTGCTTGTGTGAGTGTGTGAGTGGAGGGTGTGTCTGAGGGCCACATGGGAATGACTCACCACTCACCCCAGAGTATCATTTCTGCAGCCTCTCCTGTCTGGGACATGACATAGAGACAGACAGCCCCAAAGACACCCCAGTCAGGAGCAGCTGGCGCTCCCAGGGGTGGCTGATGATTTGTCAAAACACTGTGAGGGCATCATCAGCTGTACAATAAGCACTGGGCCCATAAGTGCCCCTACTGCTGCGGTACAATACGTGTTTCAACCCCACCTATGTGCAGGCCCCCCATGTGTACATATGAAGAGGAGTCAGAGTCCTCAGTCCTCTTTCATCCTATAGCACAAAAAAACACCTTTAAAGAGACTGCAGAGCATGAAGAAGCCATCGGATGCTGGTGAGGAGGGCAGTCAGTAGCAGTAGCAGGAAGCACTTTGGAACAGTAATAAGATTTACATGGAGTGTAATATCATTCCTAATAAAAAAGGAGCCAAGAGGCCTGTAGGGGACATTGGAAATAATAACAAAACAGCTAGGGCAGAAGAACCGGTGCTGGACACGCCTTGGACATGGCTTATCAAAACCAGTGAACCCGGTGGGAGAGGAAAGGCTAAGGAAAAAGACCAGAACAACATGTTTGTTTTTCTAGAAATAAGACCCAGCTCACAGTGAATGTGTGACTGTGAGGACGAGAGTCTTTAAAATACCTCCTGTAAAATGTTTCACTTGTAAAAAATGAGACTAAAGATCACAAAAAGTTCTGATTCATGTGGCCATGTGAGGACCTGCTCATCACAGATAGTCAGCTTTGGTCCTGGGAGGTAAAAAAGAGATGAGCACATGGACAGGCCTGGTCATTCTTGGAACTTGGGCTCTGATTTTGTATACAGTCGGAGTTGGTGAGAGTCAACCAGGAGTGTTAACATGTACCTTCTTTTTGCAGTATTTTACACCAAATGTCTCAGCTCTATACTGTATATAATTCTTCTTTCACCTGTTGAGGTATAAATGTTAATAAAAATTTCCTTCTCGCCCAGTTTTCTGCTGTGGGTGGTAACTTTCCTTAGGCCTCTTATCAAAGGCCTCAGAGTTTGAGAGGACAGCACACTATTTTTGTGGTTTCCCAATTGCTCCTGTCACCAGTTTCAACCACTGTTTGGTTTTCATTTTCTACATTCTCTCCAGTTCTTCTCTGAGTTCCTGATACTTCTCCAGATTCTCATGATCCTTCTTCCTGATGTTTCTATCACTTGGAACCACATCTATCACCACTGGTGTTTTCTCCTCCTTGTCTGTCTATTACCACTATATCAGTATGGTTGCCGAGGACCTGTTTATCTGTCTGTATGCGGAAGTCCCAAGGAATCTTGGCTCTGTTGTTCTTCACCAGTTTCTGCAGTTCCTTCTATTTAGACTAGGGAGGGTTCAAGCATATATATACTGTTACGTTCGGAGTAAAATAATAATTAGTACTAACAGTGTGGATAAAAACAGAAAACCAGTAAAGTGGATCCTAATTATTGACTTTGGGCCACAGGTGGTCTGGTGGGCAACAGCAGCAGCAACAACAACAACAACAACAACAACAACAACAACAACAATAATAATAATAATCAATAGCATGTCAGTTCACACAGGGGTTGTGTCTAGGGGGGACTTTTGTAAACCGTGTTTATAAAAGTATTAACACACACTATGCAGTTTGGTCTGTAATGGTGATAAAAGCACATTTTCTTCACTTTATGTAAGCATAAACAGTGAATATAAAGTTTCTGAAAAATACAAATGATTTTGTAACTCTTTCTCAGCATTAGTCTTTTCTCATTCCTGGTCATTCTGTATTTGTCCAGTTTCAGTAACTTCTGGTCATCCTTCATCTGTACTGCTCGCTCTTGGGTAGTCTGCTAATGTCAGTCAGTTTTTGAGAGTTGTGGTCATTCTGGATAGTCTTTGTCTCCTTTTTTCCATATCTGTCACTTATGGTCAGTCTTTCTAGATCCTTCATTGGGCAGATCCAGCTGTGTGGGGCCACTTGACCTGTTGGACACATCTGGAATGGGTCCTGTGTGAACCTGGGGCTGAATCTGACCCAGGTAACAGAGGGAGTGTGTATGTGAGAGGGAGCGACGGAGAGGGAGGGGGGGTAGGAAGGAGAGAGAGAGAGAGAGAGAGAGAGAGAGAGAGAGAGAGAGAGAGGGGGGGGGGATTAAGAGGCCGGTCTCCTGCGTCTGGCGCTCAGCGCGCAGAGGGAGGACGTCGCGCTGTCGTGTCTGTCGGCTCCACAGGGACCGTGTCAGGAGGACCTTCAGATCCAACAAGGCGCTTCACAGGACCGGACGCTCTTCCTGGTACTTTTCTTTCTTTTTTCCATTATTTTTCTTCCTCTGTGTCTCGCCTGATGGTCTTTCGCGCAGAGGGAGAAACTGACCTGTTTCTTTATCTTCCTTTAAACCCTCTATAAAGTGTATTCTGCAAAGACTTGACGAAACAGAGATCTAAAGCCTGAAGGTCGCTCCTCAGGGACCTTCTTTCTCTCTCTTTCTCTCTTCTCTTTCAAATTCTTTCACTCGGTTCATTTTCGTTTGCAACCAGACGCGTTAAAGTCGGACCCATTTTGCCCGCAGCGCGAGAAGTTCAGAATAAAATGGGTCGTGAAGTTTGCAAACGGTCACTAACTTTGCAAGTGCACCTTGTTTCACTTCGCTGCGCTGAAATATGAGTGGAGGTCATGTTCTCATGTTGTCTTTATCTCCTTTTTAAAGAGCAGCTGCTGGAGGAGCGTCTGGAAGCTGCAGGATTTGCCTGAAGTGCTGGATCATCTTTGGAAGCTTTTTCTGGACCCTTTGGCCATCAGCCCCAACGAGTCACCTGGAGGGTGGACTTCCCACTGGCCCTTTTTCTTTGCACTGAGCTGTCAAAGAAATGGTGGGGCACCTACATTTACAAGCTATGGATGAGAGTCTGAAAGGAAAGAACCGGGAGGGGCTGCTCGACAGTCCAGATTCTGGGCTGCCCCCCAGCCCCAGCCCACCCTTCTACTCACTGTCCCCAGCTCTGCTGGAGTCCCGGGCAGCCAGCTGTGTCCCTCCGCCGGAGCAACATGGGCCCTGCAGGAAGGAGAGCCGGGAGGGCAAGCTGGTGAGCACAACCGTCTACACTATCTGAGCATGAAAGCCACAGTATGAGGGTCTTTGTGGACATGTGCATACAACTAGAGATTAATATGGCAAACGTTGGAAATTACATTTTACAAATATATTTAGAGAAGAGAACAGTGCAATAACCTGAGAAGAAGGATCTTCCTTCTACTGCAAAAATGACAGTGAAGAACCAGTTGGTCAAGCAACCAGTTTATTATTTATACACAACTTCCCAAAAATGATCATCCATCACAGGAGACGTGATAAGAGCAAAACAAAGTTCCTCTTGGGCTCTGACAGGAGCAAAACTTATGATAGTGAAAAAGCCATTTTTCAAAAAAGAAGTTTGCCAAATTTCAAATGTAGGCTGTAGGAAAACAGCAGTGACACTTCCCAGTGAAAACCTGTTAAGAGAGGAGGAGCAGGTTTATATCTGATAACAACAACATTATCATGTGCCTCCAGTCATAGACTTTATCACAAACAGGTGGTTCCTCATCCAGGGAGGGAAATAGGATTTTTCCAAACATCCTCCTGAATGACAACTGTGAAATAATCTTTTGGCTGTTTATTTTTAAAAATGTTTATTTCATAATATTTGTAGAAAAATCATTACACAATTACTTAGTCATTGCAGTAGTCACTGGAGGTTTTAAATATGTATGTTTGTGCTTTAAATATATATAAAAATAATATGTATAAAAATGTAGTGTACAAAATATAAATATATAGTAGTCAGTGCTAGATTACCAAGATCTTATGCAGGGTAAAATATTCAAGATGTATAATAGTTTATATTACTTTAGGTTTCAGTGCCAAATGAGAAAAAAAAGAATCATTTAACTGACCTTTGATTCAGAAATTTAAACACAGTAAATAAAACAAATCCTCAGCTGTCTGCACAGCTGAGCACCAGTGTGTGAGTTCACATGTATGCAAACATACCAGACATTCAGCATTTTAAAAATCACTTTTACACTCAGGATACTGGACATTTTGAAGAGTCCCTTTGGTTTTTCATGCTGCCAGGGATGCTGTTTTCTTGAACCATGTAGATAACACATTTTATTATACTTTTTTTAATATGGTATTTTTCAATAAGTTATTGAGCTTAAAAAATAATGGGAAAAAAGTCAAAGTTTTAAGGACATTCTTTATTATGTTACATATGCAGTTAAGATATTGTTTCAATTCGAAAAATGACACAAGTTTTTATATATGCTGGAATTCATAATCAGTCACTCATTCACTTTCCTTACTGGCTGTGCTGGTCAGGGTTGCCGGGGACTGGAGTCCATACCAGAATCGTTGGGCACAAGGCTGGGGACGGTGACACCTTGGGCGAGATCCCAGTTGAATTTGTATTGTTGATTTATTTAAGGATATTTCATAAATCCCAGAAAAGGATTTGGAATAACAGATTAGTGGTAATAATAATAAGAAAAACCATGTCTGTGCCAAGGAACACAGAGTTTTTAAACCTAATTTCAGAGTTAATTTTTTACCTAAAGCACTTTAACCTGCCGATATTTCTGTTTTAGATGTGTAAGGGCTCAGAAACTAATATATTTAACTTATACCATTTCAACAGAGACAAATTAAGACTTTTTCCTTCCTTAAGGTAAAGCCCCCTTTTCCCCAGTCTGTCAAATAACTAAATCATTCAGCAGCAGCCCAAGAATCTAAGTCAGCTGGTCAAGGTTAGCAGCTTTACGATTCCTCAGTTGTACCGCCCTTCGAAACCCCCAGGAGGGGAAGTCCTCTGACACCCCATCTATGTCCCCTGTGTCCGGTTAGAAGAGGTGTCCTTGACTTCCTCCCAGAACACTGCAGCATGAGGCCAGAGACCTCGGTTTCATACCTAATGGGGTCACATATACTTTTATGGTAGAGAACAGTCTACAGGGAGGCACAGTGGAAGTCTGAGGGTGTTTGATCTTGTTACGCTAGGCTGAGGTGAGACTCAGTGAGACACAGGTTCATGTTTAATGTTCCCAGTCTGCTGCATTGGAGACCAGTGACACCCCAGCTGAGTGGAATTGCAGTTTTTCAACCCACCCTGGGGCCATTGGTAGCATCTGCCCTGTAACCTGTAGTTGACATCATCAGTTGACCTGTACCTCAAAAGGGTCTGTAGGTTCTTGCTACATCACTGATGTCATCCAGCTTCTCTGGTGGGTCACTATGGTTAAAAATGGGGTACCCATAGCTACAGCCCTGCCTGTTCATTTGAGCTGCCCTAGAATATTAACAATTCCTGCTGCTGGTCCATTCCCAGTTTCCCTACTGTTCATCATGTCCCACCAGTTGTACTCTGGCCTGTTCATAGTGCCCTACCCACTGATGTGTCCCAACCATCCACAGTGTGCTGATCTGAACTGGTCTATAAGTACAACAGTTTAAGAGGTAAATCCCTTCGGTTCCACATTCCACTTCTCTGGCCAACCTGCCACACTGGGTTAGAGCATAAAAACAACTTGTAAACATCAGAAAGATGAGAATAATAGGCTGCACCTCTGCCAGCTCCCAGTCCCACCGAGATTCTTTGTGGGATGGAACAGGAAGGGATCAGCTGAAGCGAAGTACAATGCTGTGCTCGGTGAGGGGGGAGATGCTTCCTTCCTGGCTCTCTGTGGGCTCCTGGCTCTGCCGTTGCCCAACGCCGCTCTGACACAAGTCACGTACCACCCTGTCTGTTGGAAGGCCGTGGCTCCCTGAGCGCTCAGAATGCCGCCGCCACTGCCACTGCCGCCGCTTCTTTTAAAACGCAAACACTCAGTAAGCGGCAGTTCCCATACGTCACCCTTCATCACAGCTCTCAGTAAGAGATCAAAAGGACAGACATTTATTTTCCTGGCTCACTGTCAACGGGAAGTTTTTGGGTCACTTTTCAAAAGCTGGACAGCGGGGTATGGACAGAGTGCTGTGGGTGTGAATGAGGGAGGGGAACACAAGCTTAATTCCGGGCATCTAACAAAAAAATGTGAAGCAATGAGTTTTATGGCTCTTTTTACATTTCTTTGTTTCTCATTCCATCAGCATCTTGTAGAAAAGGCACTGATTTCATTAGCTTGCAGAGTACTGTCAGCTGCCATAGTGTTTGTGAATCTGTGTTGTAACTGCAGACCTTTCTGTCAGTGTCGGTTATTGCTTCTTATCGTGGTCGCTACATTTTACCTTCCTCATGTTAGTGCTGGAAGGAGAAGTGTGTGGGTGGAAGAACATGTACTGAAAGCTGATCACACAGTGGCAAACTGGAGGTTCTTCTTTTGTTTGTCCTTGACTGGCGGCTCTGCCTTTTGCCACGGCAGACGCCCGACATGCTTCTTCATGCATGGCTCGGGGTGTTTTCCTCCTCGGCTCTATTTTGGTCTGCTGTTTTGCTCTGCCCTCTAACAACGGTCTTTGGCGCTCTGTTTTGGAGTGCGGTACCGTGCGGCCCCAAGCTCTTGCAAGCTGTTGCTTAAGAACGGAATGACCTCCATTTGCGCATTTAAACCCGGTGAGATGCGCTCCATCAAAAGACAAAACCCAAAAGCAAAAGCATGCAACTGGTGAACGTTCACAACAATGTCGATGTGCTTATATTTGCACAAGTTTGGATCTGTGGAAAACATTTCTTTCTTCATGAAAGGGAAAGCAGCAATTTCCGTTCTCTGCAGTGTGGTGAAACGCAGAATGCAGCCGAGAGCCCATGTCTCCGAAGGGTTAACACAGGAGAGCCAGGGTACCAGTAGCCCCGCTGGGGGGTGGGGTAGACAGGGAAATAAACCCAGTCGAGGTTGTTAAGCCCCTAAAGTGTTATCTTTATTCCCCTCCCCGCAGCAAGTTTATTTCTTCGGCTGTGATTTATTGCATTTCCGATAGGCCAGACAGAATATTTGTCAGTGTCAGATTGTATGTGAGCTGCCCGGGGAGTGGGGTGGTCTGGTCAACCTCTCCACCTCCCCTGTGCTTCATTGTCCACCACAGAGGGCGCTGCCTCCATGCTGCAGGATCTAGGAAGGGTTCAGCCCCTGGTGACCCTTTTGCTTGAGGTTGCATGCCGGTATTACTGTATAGAAATGAGATGAGCTTCAGTAAGGCGCAGCTTCTTTGTGTGTTCCTGTGTTTGTGCATCTGTGGACACTTGTGAGCAAGCGTGTGCTTACACATGTGCCCTCCTGCATGTAGCAGGGGGCTCCACGGTCTGGCAAAGCACTCTGGGCGGCACGGGTTTGAGGGGAATGGGTTCCGTATGTGATTCGCCTAGAGGAGCGGCACACATGTGGAGTGTGGGGGGTGGGAAGCTGCAAGCCCTCCCTCAACCACAAGCATTCATGCTTTCAAATCCCGCCAAGATATTCCTGGGGATAAACAGCCAAGGCCTCGTTCTGGCTTACTGGGAGCTTGGGAGAAAGGAGGGGTGTGGGATTGTGAATCTCTGTCAGATTGATCCACATGATCCACAGGTTGTTTCTTGTCATCTTCCAGGTTCAACTGTTAGAGAATCAGTTTGAACATCCAGTCGCATTCTGAAAAACTAAATTGAATCTGACAATTTGGGATGGATGGATAGATTCACTGGCTCCACTCCCAAGGAGTCCAAAATCAAAAGTTTGTAAATTCTCATGTTTGGTCCCAGTGCGGTGGACTGAACTGTCTCTGTCCCTCAGAGCTGCTGAAATTCTTTCAACATTTAGGCCCATTGCTCTCCTAGCCTCCTAATTCCTCCAATAATTTCCATCTCTCCTCCTGTCACAATCACCTTCACATTTGCTCTCAATTCTACATGCATCTATTTGTGTGATGTGTGCTGACTGAGACGGTGGTGTTGGACACCGGAATAAGTGAATATTTCCCAAGACAACAACAGGGGGTCTGAACAGACAGTGAATTGCAGTTAAACAAAAAGATAAACAAACAACAGCACTGACAGCTCAATTGGACAAGTCCACATTTGTCTATTCCTTACTGGCCCCGTATTCTGACTGTCGATGCTGGATGGAATATGGTTACTTTCCCTGCAGTAGTGTCTTTGCCGTGTCCTTGGCTGTTCCAGCCTACCCCTTGTAGTCAGTCTTAGAGACTGAGAGAGCGAGGCAGATGGAGCGGCAAAAACAGGGCTCCTGGCTGCACTTGAAACGTGTTGTTAATGCAGCAGTTTGAGCTGCAGCTGCATAGCTGAATGAAACACAGAGTGGTCCAACTGGAACTCGTGTGCTGGTGAGCGTGGAGCAAGGC
This sequence comes from Arapaima gigas, assembly GCA_900497675.1. Taxonomy (NCBI): domain Eukaryota; kingdom Metazoa; phylum Chordata; class Actinopteri; order Osteoglossiformes; family Osteoglossidae; genus Arapaima; species Arapaima gigas. The sequence continues at coordinate 310,590 of UFQX01000534.1, read as the reverse complement.
ATCAGCCGTCACGGTCAGCACAGATTCGGAACAAGCTGACGTGTTCCTGGAAGCCACAGGAAATCGCAAGGTTTCCAAAGTGGTGCTCCACGGATGCAGTGCGAAGAGACACCGTGTTTATCTGAGGTTTGCACTTGGACTCTGACCCGAGTTAGTAAACACGAAACACGCACTGAGCAGCCCCCTCATGACTGTGTGAGCTTTGGAGGTGTACATGGACATGGAGAACGTTTGGTGTGGTCTGCGTGGACCCCAGCGAAAAGCAGACAGAGTCAGTCAGGAACAACCACGGTGTTGGGGGTGGGATTACTAGAGTAACCTGCAAGCTAGAGCTGCTGTAAGACCCGAGGAGGCTGCAGATACACACACTGTAGGTTTCCTACACCTGGAACTGCACACATTTCCACTGCCGACCTGCTCTGACATGAACTCTGCTATTAGTATGAAAGGGGTCACATTGCTGCTTCGTTATTTTTACAATTATATTTATTGATTTAGCTGTTTTTTTTAAACCCAACATGCAGCTCAGACTAAACAGAAGTGCATTTTACTCCCAGCCCTCTGGAGGGAGGACCAGTGTAATTATCCTGCAAAATGAGAGAGGGAAACTACAATAGTACAACTAGGGAAGAAGTTTAGATTATAGAGCATCAGTCACAAGAACGGTGTGGAGGTTCAGCAGCAGGATGAGGAACAGTGCAGAACAATATATGGGAGAAAGTGGTGGACCAATACTGCTGCATAGAAGTTTGTGAGGATGCTTTTATTTTCACTCATTTTTAGTTTTAATTTTAATTTAGCCAACAGTTGATAAAACATAAAAATTTGACCCATATATGAGGTTGTTGAATAACTTAACTAGGAAATAAATCAAGGCATGCCTGTCCTGTTAAGGCTTTTATTGACTGGGACCAATGATGATAAACATGACTTTTGAGCTACAAACAAAACGTGTTATGAAAACCTGTGTTTGTAAGTTGAGGAGTTAGAGCCATATCTCTGATCGAAAAGTAACAGAAACAAGAATACATTTTGAACTGTTGAAGTGTTATAGTTAATCCTAAACGAAATAGTGATATGAAAATGTGCAGTCCCAAATTCTCGTGTGGGTGTTCCAGGCACTCAGGTAAATGCCAGTGCAGTGTAGTTTTAGCTGGATTTTCTCTTTGTCCCTCTACAGCTACCCTACCTGTTGCTGAACTCCCCGGGAACAGAGTCCAAGGTGCGCATGTTCCCAGTGGTCTTTGGGGAGAGCATCGAAGTGAACCCACGGCCAGGGCAGGAGATCAGGTAACAGCCGACCAGCGTGAGCAATCGCCACAAATCCACAGTATCTGGAGCTCAGGAAAAAAATCCTCTTTGTCTTGTACCCTGGCTGTACTTGTGGACTGGAGTCCCGTTGGTTTCAAATATTTGAATCAGTATTTTAATCAAGGCCTGAATTACAGCTGAAAATCAAGCTGAAAAAGCAAACTATTTACTAACCAAACTGTGGTTTTTTTTCTTTAGCAAAGTAGTCTGGGTCTCAGGTGTCGTGAAGCCAGCAAACCCTGCAGCCAAAGGGGGTTTTCAGTTTCGCACCTTCAGCCCTGATATTGTTCTTGTGACATTATGCATTTATGCTTTGTATAGCGCCATCTAGTGCAGACTTTACAAAATGTTAAAACAAGTCTAGTAGCCCTATGCCTAATGACCAGGTCCGGTCCAAACAAACTTATCATAAGTTGGTTTCTTCACCAGGCCTCTTATACTGAATTATATAAACCTGAAACTACATAAACAATGAACTTAAATGAATGCTAGGTTGTACAATGGGACTTTGTTGTTTTGCTCAATAATTTCACATAATTCATGTTACAATACTACTAACATAGAATAATGATATAAATATAGTGCAGTGTTATAATGAACTTGTTTAAAAAAAGTAGTGACAGAAATCAAAACTATAACATTCTATAAAATGTTTTATGAAATAAAACACAATCATTCAGACTCTGAAACACCGACTAAGTAATGAAATATGGGGAATGTTGTAGAAGCTCAGCCAGTCGACATCACTGCACAGCGGTTGGAGGCCATACACCCAACACACATTATGGCCAAATGCAGGATTGCAAAAATATATAATAAGGTTGATGGGATGGTTGTCTAGGTTGTTGTAAGTTACGTATGACATAAGTATGGGGGTCACCTGTACATTCAGTGTACAAAACCTCATGGCTACAAATGGTTTCATTTAGTATCTGTACAGGGTTACATGAGAACCACATTTGCAGAGCTACTATATAGTCTTCTTCGCAGTTATTATTATGCCATGTTAAGTTTTTAACCTCCATTGGCCTTTGTTTACTAGTTTCTCCTGTTATTAACTCAGTGATCACAGCCCCATTTGGACTATATAAACATTGTCGGTTTGTTTGTTGAGTTTGACTTCATTTGCATTGTTTTCATTAATTTCTATTGTCTTTTCTGGTTTTTATTTTTTATTAAAAAGTTGAGTTATTACATAGAGTATCTTGTGCAAATATTGTCCATACTGTATGTATGTGTTTGAGTGTACAGTGTGCAGTATGTAGGGAATGAGCTCAGATAGGTGCCATGCAGCATTATAGAGTAAATATTACTGCCTTATTACATTCTGTTATGATAACTACTGCTGGCTATTGAAACCGTTGTGTCAGTTTTAAAGGGGGTTGTTGATATTTTAGCATAAATGGGTATCAAGTTTGGGTCTCAGGAACACAAAAAAAATTTACTATTGAATCTAACAGGAAGTACGTCTTTGATTTATGATAACTCACCTTGTAACGCTTGACAATTGCAAGGTGTGGGAAGACTTTTCTTCAGATATATATAAATGAAATTATTACAGTTGTATTTTTCTTTTTTTAAAAATTCATTTGAAGGTGTAACTCAGAGGTGAGGTACGAATCGGACAGACACTACCGGGACCAGGTGTACTGCGCACCACTTCCCACAGTCACAGGCTACAGTGAGACGGTGGTGGCCGTACGTGACTGCACGTGGCGCAGCTACAAGTCACAGGTGTGGCTCGAGCCACGGCAGCGCCCACTGCACTACTGCAGCGCCACCATCGTGTTCCCGAAACACACCAAGAGCTCATACCGCACCATGCTGCGGTGTGGCGGTGCCCCTCCCAGCCGCCGCTTCATCTCCAGTGTCCAGCTGCAATCCAGCGAGGACGCCAGTCCCTGCATCATCTACACCGAGGACCTCTAAATCCTGAGAAGCCCGAGTTGGAGAGACAGACTACACGAAGGGAAGGCTTCTTCTGTCCAGACACGTGGGAACTTTTGCCCTGCATGTGCTCAGTTGGGTGCGTGCTCCAGTTTGCGCATTCATGTTTACCATATAGCCAATAATCATAATGCACAATAATGTTCTAATTTCATCACTCTGTCCTCTTGCTCAGTTTCAGTTGATAATATTGTGTCTTTTTAAGCTGCTGCTTTGGACTAATCACCACAGGGAAATGGTTTTTGTTTATATACAGTCTGTTTCGTTGTAGCTCCATTTCATGCTACACCTCCCGCCCAACCCAGGATTCACAGCAGTTGGCCAGTGGATGCTGTTCAGTTCATGGTGGGTTGAGGAAGGCAGCATGATGAGTCCAGCTTGGACTCCATTTCTTTAATTCAGTCCCGGGAACTCAAAGGTTTTGAAAATAAGAGTTATGAGAGAGGATCCTTGTCCAGCCTGTGTGAGCTGTATAAAGTTGGAGGGTCCTGGCACTGGAGACGTGTGCGTTGGATACACAGGTTGGTGATATTCCGGTTGTGACTGATCAGCTAGGAAGCTTCATCCAAGTCAGCAAATGTGAAATTAAGATTTGTGGTCATAAGAGTTGGACGGGGGCTCCCTGCTTGTTCACACGATTCCTGGTGTGGGCCATTTTTCCCATTCCAGGGCTGTAGATTTCCTAAGTCTATAACAGTAGTGGTGACTTCGGCCAAGGCCTGAGGATCCAGAGCTTCACGCAGTTTTTACCCGTAACAGAAATCAATGTGCAATTTACCTGTAAAATTTGACAAGCAGCATGAAGGACTCCGTGACTGAATGTGACCATTAGCATGTGTGCTAACTAGGGCGCTAGCATGTTCTAGAATTCCCGGCTACCTTGAGGGAGCAGGTCAACTGAGGTTCAGTTGACATGCACACACGGTTATGTAGACGCTGGATTGTGCTCACTGTCAAAGTGTGTTTTTTATTAGCTAAGCACCAAATACACAAAGCTGGCAGGGAGGAGGCCAAGCACACTTGTAAAAACAAGCACTTGAAACATTGGACCAAAGAGTTCGTACCATGAGGGAATCCCATCCTGTCCCGTCCCACAGTTTCTGGCTGCAGATCTGGGGTGAATTCAGAATAGGGCTGGTAGCAAGAAGTGGCATGGTCCTGTCATGGCTGCATATCAGTGCCTCTGCTGTGTTTCACACACTGAGAATCTCCAGCCCCTTTCACCTTATCTGCAACCGCGAAGACAGCAACGGGACTCTTTATGGGGCTGTTATATCAGCCGGTACATTATTGCTTCGGACAAAGAGGGACTTTTAATGTTCCCGTTTAATTTTTTTTTTTTGTGCTCATTATTCAAAAAGTTTCTTTCTTTCGCAGCAGTGCCCTTCCACACACATGCCTGTTATTTCTATGCTTGGGAAACGGTTGCCTATGAAAGAGTGACGAAAATGCGAGTGAGAGGGAGTGAGAAAGTAAAATTTCTACCTCGAGGAGTCAGAGGCTTATGTGTACACGTCTCAGTGAAACAGAAATGGTTCGGCGATGATTTTTCAGAGGAAGTGGCAGGAGGGAATCTTAGTTGATATGTTGACCAAACTGGACAGGAAGGAGCAGCAGCAAGTGATCAGACAAAATGACATAAGACGTTTAATGCCGTGGGGTGAAATGGCTTTTCAGAGTCAAACCGGGCCCACGGTAAGCGCTTTGCTGTTTGATATTTCACATCTGTCTCCATTGCCTTTGTGTGGGAGAGAATGTGGGGGCAGGAGAACGCACTCTCAGACAGAAACGGGAGGTGGGGGCAAAGAAGCCCTAATGGCTAAAGCAGCAGTGTGGCACAGGCCAGGCCTCCGTCCTCCTCTCTTCTGTGTGTCAGAGCAGATGTTCGCTGGGGAAGGCAGGAGGGACAGGGTTGCCGCAGCGTGCTATGGTGCAGGGTTATGTGGTGTGATGGGCCGTGTGGGCCTGTCTGCTCTATGACAAGACACGTGTTCCCAGGTCTAAATTCTGGGTTGTTTTTTTTCTTTTTAAAGCCTGCCAACCAACAGTCAGGCCTGCAGTCCAAAGCATCTGCTGTCTTTGTTCCATGACCCATCATGGACCTACAGAGTCCAGGCCTCAGTCCAACCAAAGTAAACCTGATCTCACCTCCTCCCGCCTGCCACAGGGAGGACCATCGTGTCCGTGTGCATGTAACACAACTAAGCCAGAGTCGTCCCTGTCGTTGTCATTCTTTGTGTCAAAATGATTTTTAGGACTAACCTGATACACGTGTTGCATCTGTCTAGACAACTCATGTTTTGTCTATCTTATATATATTTGGATTTTAATAAGTTTAAATATTGAATCTGTATTTTTGATTTTAAGAAGTTCCTTACCTCAGTTTTTGCCTGACCTTGTTAAAAAAGAGACACTGTGTCTTTATTCACTGCTTTCAGTTTAAATTCCAAAAACATCCTTCACACAACTGTTTTTTTTTCAGTATCTTTTGTTACACATCCAGGCCTTTACCAGAGCGGGGCTGTCTGCCATAGCAGTTCCTATGAACGGAAAAGCGGTTCAAAAAGAACAGTGGTGTTTGGAGGCTTGTTTGTAAAAACAGGACAAGATGTTCAACACGTTGCTTGAAGGTAGAAGTGGGTATGTGAAACTTTGAGCAGAATGGTTTCAGATGGGTCGCCCCACTTTGAAGGCTCTGGGAAGGTAGCGTTAATTCGGGTCATTGCTGTGGAGAACCGAGATCCTTGGCCGCTAATGAAGACAGATGAAAGAAGTGGAGTCATTATGACTCAGGCTGAGTAATACGCCGTGTAGCGCCATGGGGAAGCGGCATCGCAGCAGCAGCTGGGGAAGAGATGGTTTACTGTGCAAAAGCCCACGTGGAGTCCAGTTTCGAGGGTTTGTGTGAAGTCTTGTGAGGAAAACGTGCAAGGCGATGGGTGAACAAGTGAGGAAACTGAGCAACCGGCTGCAGCTTCTGGTGTAAATTGCCTTGTAATATCTCATTTGGGTTTTGTTTCCTAACTGTATAGGAATAAATTTTGTTCTTGTAAAATACTTTCAGGTTGTATATGTGGCAATAAGGCACTTCATATTTCCCTTTATATTTTTGTATAGATTTTGGGTCAATGCTCTTTTTTGTTCTGGAAAACAGATGAGAAAATAATTTAAAAGAGAAAAATGTATATCTTAATTAAAAAAACCTAAAAACCCAAGTATGTTTCTACTCCAGTTTCTTGGTCATAATTTAGAAAATAGTGTTGCAAATTATTATTAACCTTTATTGAGCGCCTGTGTAAATAGTGACTTACCTTGATAAAAGCCACTACAGCAGGAATGGGATTCAAGCCCGGTTCCTGTCACTGCAAGGTAACAGCTCTAACCAGTAGAGCACCTTCCTCAGCACCATTTACACACTCTGTACCTCCTGTTCTCCATAAAGACCTGGTGTAAGAACATCACAGTCAGATCCACATTATAGACAAACTAGGACCAGATCCTAGGAGGGAAGTGGTTTTTCTCCCATAACCACCCAATTTCTCATTATGCTGGACGAAAACTAGGACTAAAAAGACCTTGAAGAAATTCTCTCTCATTCTCCATTAGCAGTGGAAGAGTGGAACAAATGGATCAAGAGGAGGAAGCAGGTGAAGTAAATATCTTTCAGTTCTGTCTTCCACAAGGTCTTTGCCAAAGAAGGTTTTAAACATCTCCAAGACAGAAGAAGGAAGACTGTTGGCACAGAGGCCCCACACTGTCGAGCTACCAAATGGCTGGGCCTTGACCTCCATGACGTTTGCATTCAAGGTGGCAGGTTTCAGTCCAACAGTATTTCACCAGAAAACTAAAAGTTTATGAATAAAAAAAATTAAAAGAGGCAGAGATAAGGAGGACAATGGGTTGTTCAGTTGTCAGGTGGTTTGGGCACAAGAATGAACCTGGTTTGCTCTCACTGGAGTTACACCGACATAGATTGTATCTCCGGATTAGCCTGGGAACAACTGGGATCTCAAGGAGGACCTGGAATCTCGCTGGGAAGGATGGTTTGGACCTGTTTCTACAGCCTGCTCCCACTGCAGTTATCTACAGGACATTTAGAAAGAAACTAACTGCATCAGTGCAAGGCATTCGAGGATTAAATGAGGCAAAATCTCTTCCTAGAAGCATAAATGGAGAGACTGAGGTTCTTAAACTTTCTACACATCAAAAAAGACCGAATTCCCTCAAAATGGTGCCAATAACTGGGGCAGTAGCAGCAGGGCTGTACGACCAAAGGTACGTTTCTTAGTTTCTTATTAGTGTATGAAGTAATTTTTCTTATTTGACTCCTGCTTGCTGTACAGTGTCACCTTTGAACATTAACATGGTATGAATTTGGTTAATTTGGTTTAGAGTTCAAAAACAAGTTCGATAAAAATTGCATAAAATTACCAAGTTTCTTTTGATTCCTAAACAGTCTGCTTGCTTTATGATGCACAAATAGCAAAGCAAAAAAAGTTCACACTTCTTTCAATAGTCTCCGTTCACTTCAAGCTGTGGAACCTTGTCGGCACTGCAGTTATGCACGGTTAGAGTGACTAAGCCAGAGGAGGACACGGAAAACTGTGAATCCTGACAACCATCTCACAATTACATCCCTAAACCCCCTGAATGTCCATTCAGAACATCGTAGCTTCAGGAATTCAGGAATTTATCTGGCTCAGGTGTGACAGAGACTGATAAACCATGTTTTGTGACTTCTGCTCCAAAGCTGTAGAGGAAAAAATGAAAGGATCAAATCATTTCAAAAAAGACCTTGCGGAAAAAGATGTGGAAAATGTGGAAAAAGATGTAAAAATGCTTGCGACTGTGTGATTGCAGTGTGCTCCTGGTCAAGGCCTTTTAGCTCACAGTCTCAGGCCTGTGAAAAAAATGAAAGAACTGAGACTCAAAGAACTAAAGAGTAGAACTAAAGAACTAAAACTAAAACCCAATACAACATATATGATCAAATGGGAAGACCTGCCGTTCACCAGATTTACTCACAAATCTTGTTAAAGAAAAGGAATGCCACAGGTGTGTTTGAGATGCTTCACAGCGACACTGAATGCACTGAATTAGTGAATGCCTGCGCTGCTAAGGAGGTAGAAGCACAAACACTAAGCGAAGCTTGAAAAGTAAATTACATTTCTGTCATCACAGATCACGGTACAGATGTAGCTGGCTGAGATAATGATACTGCAGATTATAGATGCATTTCTGCTGGCATAACAGAGTTCTTTTAATGCTGTTTTGGATCCTTGGAGCAAAAAAATTCTATGAAAAAACAAAAGCACCATCGCTCCTTGTTTGTTACATGTGCACATTCACAAAACAACAGATTTGTAACATATTAGAGCTTCCGTCCAGCTGTGTTTAACACGTGTTTACTGGGGCAGACATTTGACAGCAGTTGCACTTTTACAGCCTGAAATGGGACTGTTACTGATTCAATTCAGTTCAATTCAATTCAGTTTATTTTTATAGAGCACTTCTTCTCACACAGTAACTCAGAGCGCAGAATAGTAGATTAATAGTAGATTAGGATAATGGAACAGAAAACAAGTATATAGTGAAGCTATAAACAACCTGTAAATGTTAATGAGAACAACTATACAGGCTATAAGTGCAAAACAGTAAGCCTGCTAGTGACTGAGGAGAGGAAAATAAAAAAACTCCCAACCAGGAGGCGAGGGAGAAAAATAAACCTCTGGGGGTCCAAGTGCCAGCTGACCACCCCTCCTGGACTTCTACACATGGAAAATAGTGCCAGTAGTAACAGCCAACAAAGGTTATACTATTAAGGACAACACTGTGCAGGACAGAGAAGCTGAGTCAAGTGATGTTGAGGAGCAGGTGAGCTGGTCACATCATCGAGGCAGGGGGTCCTCAGTGACTGGCAACTTAGATTGTTGGTCTCACCATAGGTCTTATCTGGCCTCAGTGGTGGATGTCAATAATATACTGATACAAACAAGATGGTGCTGCTGAGGGAAAATTATATCTGTTATCACCTCTTTTAGTTACCAAAAAATCACCTTGTACACTTTACACCCCCTTCTGCCTGATACCTGAGGATGACCGAGCCCCCTTAGTAAGCCGCTGGGCACAGTACTACTACTGTCTAATGCCTTGTAAACATGTTTAATCTTCCTGCTAAATACAAATATAAATTGACTCCCAAATATTTTTGCTTAGAACTCAATGCCTCCATATCCGTTTCAACATTAAGGACACAAGCAGAGGGCAGAACTTTCTGGAGGAACACTATATGCACTATAGTCACTAAGGGTTACTATTGACACAACAGAAGGAGATTGTGAGAAGAAAAGATCATTTCAGGTAAATATATCACTCATTCTAGATTTGTACAACCTTACTGTTGTTTTATCTCCTGCTGTAGTTAATGTAAGTGCTTCTAAGAGAGAAATATTTAGGTGAGACTCAGAATTAATGTCACTCTTCTTGCTCAACACATCACTGGTGGCTGTAGCAGCTCATCATCCATACAAATAACACCCACTGTGTCTCTGTGTCCCAGCAGGGCTCAGGTTTTAACCCACTGGGACCCAGTAAAGCTCAGCTTTGTCCCTATTAGTGGGGTTTATAAACAATGACGTGTGAAATGCACTTAGTATGGAGGGTAACTCTGTCTTTACTTGACTCCTGTTCCAGCATTTCAGCTTCACCCTCAGCATGTAAAACACTAAGATAAACATGAGCAAGCAATGCAGAAAGCAATGCCAGAGCTCTAACAAGCTACAGCAGGAGCAGCAGCCTGCAACAGAGATGGCTGCAATAACGTAGGACACATGCTAGGCCCAGAAAGTGTGTCAGAGCTGAAGAACAGATCTGATTCCAGTCTGGGCTCCAGTATATTGTTTCTTTGGAACTGGTAGGAACACAGAATCTGGTTGACCCAGACTTTTGCTGAACTTCCAACAACAACCTGTACTGTTTCTGACAGACATTCTGATTTTTCGGAAAACAAACTCCGTACACAGCAAACGCACATAAACACCCTGCCTGGATGAGACGTTAGTTTGGGGGGCAGGAACACTCTGTCTCTGCTGTAAAGATCTTTCATCAACTTGGTGCCTTTAAGATGACCAATACACTGGTCTCTTACTGTAACCCTCTAACTAAACTAAAGTGACATCTCTTCCGCGAGTGCCGCCGCCTTCATGTAGAGCGAGTGCAGAGAAGAGCTTCCACATGTCTTGGAACGAGAATGAGACATCTGCTTGGTGCTGATGTGAGGCCTCAGGCTGAACTGAGGAGCTGAGAGGACTGTAGCTCCGATAGAGCACTTGCCCACCACAGCCCTGTAACTGTACATTTTAGCTTTTTTTTTTAAAAAAAAAAAAGATGAGATCAAAATTTTGACCTTTGACCTTCCATGTAACAGGTATTCAGCACAACAGGTTTCCTCACTTCAACTTTAAACTGATATATCACAGGTTCTGTTTTGAAACTGTAAATCACACTCAAACAAAGCTAAACAAAATTAGTCAAACCAAGGACTCCCAGTAAAACTCAAATATACTGCTTGTGGTTGCTTTTTTGGACATCTACAGCCGCTGCCCTGAAATTTGTTACATTGTGACTTAGGAAGCCTGAGTCAAATTTAACACATAACCCAAACACGTTTTTTTGAAAGTAAAACTTTATGCCAAAAAAAGGCAACAGCCAAAGTTTCTGCACACAACGATCGCTTACCATAAAAAACACGTGGCTTCTTGTAAAGGGACACAGACAGTAGTCAATCTACCCTGTATTTAGAAATTTTAAAATTTGTTGCTATTTAAGCAAACCAAACTTGCATTTACATGTCAAGCCAACGGATGGCAGTAAACTGTGTCCAAACAGAACAGGAGAGTGGGAATACCTTTATTCAACTCAGTTCCAGGTTTAAAGTTCACATCTCATGTTGCTGAATTTCAGAAATGAGTAACATCACCACGTTTATAGGAGGAATCAGGCAATAATTAGCATTAAACAGGAGTTTGTGAAGACAGTATTTTTTCATTTATTTTAAATTATTTTTACTAAAATCTTCAAAACAATTAAATCTATTTTGCTATAACTGTGAATTTTCCTGACACAAACCTGGAAATGAATGAATGAATCTCTGTTATTCAGTTTTTGATTGTGACTTAATAGTAAAAATGACCTCATAGTTACAAACAAAAGGTACAAATTGAGTGACAGTCCCAGTTGTGTTTGTCAGCTGAGGACCTGCTTTATGATAGAATCCAGTGTCTGTGTGGCTCTCCAGCCCGCTGTAAAGCAAAAAGGAGATCAACCTGAATTGCTTTAGTAAAACATGCAGCTGTACACATTTTGAAATGATTCATTCAGTTTCCTGTAAAAGCAACTTATGTTGAGCTTTAAATGTTTTAGTGTTAAGCAACTTGCAGACTTGTCTATTTTATACAGTTGGATCATTTTTACTTCTATCATTGTAGGGCAAGTGTCTCAGTTAATAGCACTACAGGAGGAACTGGAATTTAATCCTACAACCTCTGAGTCCAAAATACACTATGCCGCCTGATGCTTATACCAGTAAACTTCACATCTGGAAGATAAGCAATATGGTAAATAATAGTAATATAATACTTACAGTATATAAGTACACACACACACACACACACACAAGCTGGACCCTTCCTGGGGACAGGTATACCGGGACCATCCTGATCAGAGAGGCTTCAGGTGGAGCACAAGTTGATTGTTGGTGTCCTATGTGACAGTGTTGATAGTTTGGAGACAAAATAAGATGAATTCTGCAAGATGTGATCAGTGTGACCCCGCAGCTGCTTCCCCAAACCCATAGCTGAGTCATTCCAGGAACAAAAAAAAAAGAAGCAAACAAACTGAAAAGGTGATGTCTTTTTCACCATGATGCTGCTAGGGGGGGGGGTGACCTTCAGCATAGCAACCATGCAGAAACTATAAACTTTTATTTAATTATTAAACATATTCTCTACAGTGATGATTAAACACTAAGCTCTTTACAGCCAGTTACTTGTTACCCAAACCTGGGTGCTTCACTCAGTAAGGCAAAAGCTCTGATCACTGCAGCACCTGCTGCCCCACCTTCTATATGTCACCTGCTTGCAGAAATTACATTACAATAACCCAAAGATACGAGAAAATGGAAGAAAACAGAAAGCAATCCATAAACTCACTGCAGCTTATTTCCTTTATTGATTGTAATTTTGGCCACACTCTGTCCTTTGTGGTGAGCCTGAGGTCTGATTGCTTTCCATATACCTGAAAAATAAAATGGGAAAGTAACGCGACCTACAGCATCACACAAATGCGTTGTGGACCACAATTTCGCCAGCTGTACATGTTCGCCCTCTTGTGGTGTGTGTGTGTGTGTGTGTGTGTGTATACATATACATACATACATACATATATATATATATATATATATATATATATATATATATATGTATGTATAAACAACACTGCTGGATAAAGAAAGGTAAGGAGAGAAAAAAGCTCATAAAGACATTAGCAACAAACTAAAATAAAAATACTCAACTGTAAGAGGCAACAAAAAATGAGGAGAGCAGACTGAATGGCAATAAGCTCTTTATTGAAACATTAAGGCAGTGTTTCTGCACACTGCTTTCCACAAAGGCTGCTAACGGGCATTTTGGGTTGAACAGTGAACAGCGCCCTCCAGTGGAGACCGACCTTGCAGCGAATCACATAAATATGTACATCTCTTCACTTCTATTTACACAGTCCTTGCTATAATACACCCGGTTAGAAAACAAGGGGGGAAAAAAAAGAAAGAAACCTTATGCACAATGGTTGTACAAAATATATCCCCCTGCCCCACCCCAGCAGGGAACATAATAGCCATTTCTTTTAAAATCATGTCTTTAATTACAACAGAATTAAAACATCTGTCTCCTTCTCTTTAAAAATGAAAAGTTGGTCTTAATCACAAAGTTTTCATAAATCAAAGCAGGCAGCACAAGAACACAAAGTGACAAAAAAGTGATTAAAAAAATTACAAAAAGTGCCTCTGAAATAATGCATCTCTAGCCATTCAAACATTGGATATGAGTGAAGTCCTCTGTTAACTGCTCTGGGACTTTGTTACAATTGTCTTTTCTTGTTTGCAATTCCCTTGCTGATGGTGCATTCAAACAAGCAGACTACAGTGTGTTGGAGAAAAACAGTTACTACTCATTCAAAACCACCATGTACATCCTTCAACTGTGTCAGCTTCACAGAGGGGGCCCAAGCACAGATATTTAATCCAATGCATACTATAGATGCAAATTGTGAACAGTCGAGGATAAATCGAGGTGTTATGTGATCATTAGCATACCCATCACAAACAGCATGACAAGAATGTGTATGGGAAAAGACAAGTCGGTACAGGAGACCATGAAGGAACAAAAACAGCTTCCTGCCGAGGATTGAATGTGTGGCTGTCACCTGCTGAGCCACATCACTGTACTGCAGGCCCTTTGGGCACTTCAAGTTTCTTGAAGATTAAAAAAGTGAAAGTCTATGAATGCTAAAGTGGGTGCAGGAGAGGATTCATTTGGAGGATCAGAACAGCTCCCGTGCCTCCCTGCTGCTGTCCGTACAGCAATGGGGGGTTTCTGGGGGATCTGGAAACAGCAAATGGCTCCATGTTGGCCCAAATGGTTCTCACTACCTCTTCATTAGTTCTTAACAAAGAAACATGATGTTAACTACTCTGGATGATGGTGCTTCTGGACTTGCGTGTCACTTTCATCATGCTGGAGTCTATAGGAAATGACGCACAGCAGGCAGAAGTATGAGCCCCGAAACAAACCAAAGCCAAAAAAAAATCAAAAACTAATAATGAGGTAACGAGATATGTGGGTACCTTGGTAGAAGCACAGTCACCTGTTTACAATCACCTGGTGACTCCAGTACTGTACACATAAAACAATTGGCACTTAACACTACAAGTCGTTTAGAAACACAGCAGGCATAAGGTCAGATCCCACAGGCCTCCAAGGGCCCACCTGAGACACAGGGGTTAGGCTAAGCATTTCTCAGGTGGTCAGCTCACAGAAGGGGTGAAAACCAAGGATGGGAGGCTGACCCACGATGACTGCTGCTGCAGTTCAAATTAACAGTTACCTATTTATAACATCTTTTTATAGTACTGAACAAGCTTTATTCATTACGTGCACTGATTTTAATTTTTAACAGCTGGTTATTCACCTGTCACTCCACCTGCTGGACACAGCCTCCTCACACCACAACTTCACTGACAATATGGATGTGAACTGTGAACACGTAGGGAGTTGGTGAAGTGTGTAACAGATTTGCTCATCCTAGGAGGGCGCTAGTTTACTCTGGGTGTTCCCACCTTCATGTGCCTGAATGGGGTCCTTGTTTTTTGACAAAACCGGGTGAACAGTTTGATAACTAAGTGCTCGACAGCCAAAGAAAAACATTTACACAGTAGATATAAAAACAGTGAAAAAATAACGTTCCTCTGTCAAACTGATGCTTAAAATCATCATTCGGCTGCAACTCCCGCTAACCAATGACTGCCTAAGTAACATGACATTTACATCAACCGAACGCAGTTTACCCTGTAAAACCAGTGAACACCATCCAAAGTCCTGTACAGGTCACCACTGAAGAAAGATAACAGACAAAATCACCAACGAAACGACCAAGGTTCTCATCTCACTTCCAAACTAAACTGGTATGAATTATTAAAATAAAACTTAAAAACCTGGTCTTCACTCCACTCCTCATTTCTGCATGTGGCTGGCAGGAGATGTGTAGCAGGGCAACACCTGCCAGTAATGTGCACTGAGTATGAGCCATACTCGCTGCCTCTATTTCCCACAATCCCTTTCTGTTCTCAGCAAATGCAGGCTAGAAGCAAGTGAGCTCAGGAGGACGAGGATGAATGCTGGATATATTCCTGTGTTTCTGTTGTAATGAAAGTTAGGAGGAGTCAGAGGTGATCAGAAGGCATAGTGGTTTCATCAGTTTTTAATTTTTTTTTTTTTTTTTTTTAATTTCCTGTTTTGTCTGGCTAGGACTTGCAATGGCCTGGGTTCCAAAGTTCTGCCCACTGAAGGCAGGATCACAGTCCTTACCAGGGTGCCGTCATTCCCACCCATAGGGCTGCCTTCTGATGAGCTGCAAACTGGGTGCAGTGATGTGTACCAAGCCAAAGGGAATCCCAGGCGGCAGTCCGTCGTTAAAAACAATAACTGGCATGTGACTGTGGGGTTGTATGGTGTCTATTCCGCAGACAAATGTCTAATGTGATGCACCCCTGGCCTCTTTCCTCTTGGGTAAGGCCAACCACAAGAAAAAAATTTATAAAAATCATACACTGAGATGTGTCCATGGAGTTGCTCTTGACTGAAGATGCGCAAGCACGCACATATATACCGCACACATAAACATGCTGTTGCGCTGCTCTGTGTCAACTGCGCCCACAGCATCCCCTGGTGGATGTAGCCAGAGATTGTTGCGGATTTCCAGCACTGTGCATTGCAGAGTTCGAAGAGGTTGCAGTGCTTTGTGCATGGAAGCAGCAGTGGAGTTGCGGCTGAGGGATGGCGGTGTTACTGGTCCGGTGGGCGTGGGCTCCTCACACCCTCATTCACTGTCGGACAGTGTCTCGTACTGTGAGCACAGCAGGGGCTTTGGTTCCTCGTCCCAGCTGCGGCCTGGCTGCCCTTGTGGCCCCTGAGCACCAGGCTGCACAGAAGAGGCGGAGGACGGGGAAGGAGCAGAGACCACTCCCCCAGGGAAGCGCATCGTCATTGTGAGGGGGTTGCAGGGGAAGGGCGTGGAACCTGGAGGAGGGTTACAAGAAAACTGAGGTGAGAAATGGAGCTCTGCCCTTCAAGATGGTCTTAGTGCAGCCCGTACCTGTAGATGAGGGTCGGTCTTCCCACACTCGGCTGGTAAGAGGAGTGCGTCGGTTGCAGTCACCCTCAGAGTGGACAGAGGACACAGAGGAGGGTCTCTCAGCTGCTGCCCCCATGCCAGGAGCGGGGGACTTTGCCTTGCGACCAGTTGAACGGCTGCTGCCCTTTGGCTTCCCAGAACCTTTGACAAAGATAGCGAGTGAGACAGACAATGTCACAAAGTGACTGAATCATGACACAGACCACATGAGAAACGCGTAATGCTGCATGGCTGCACAGCTGAACTATGTAGTCTTCTAGATCTTACATGTCTTGGTTCAGGGGTTGTGACTCAGCCTGTCTCTGGCATTAACTGGAACACCTACACTCTAAAAATAGACTAAAAAAGACCTACAACAAATAATTGTACTCGGTTTCTGAAGTAGGTAACTAGAGCAGTGACTTGGGGTAGTTCTATAATAAGCAGGGACCTGCTGAGGATTTACTGAAGATATCAAGATGATGTGAAGAACTGCTGTGACACTGTTGCCCTACCTGACAAGGAGTATGTGTCGTCACTCCGGCCATCAGCTGCAGGGACTACAGCTGCAGCCAAAGTTCGCTCCTCTGCCTGTTCATCATATTTTCCCATCAGAGCCTTCCTTATGATTGCTTCCAGCCCAATGGTGTTCCCAGAGGCCTCAGGGGTGGGGTGGCTGCGGGGGGCCACAGGGCCTGAAGGACCAATGAAGAGAATCAAGAGGGAGTGCCAGTGAGACAGTACAAAGTCTAGGTGTGGGTCTTTGAGAATGTGAGTGTGGAAGAGAGAAGGCAGGTGATTGGTGTGTTTGTACGTCATACCTGCAGTGGTCGAAGCAGGCATGTTAAAGATCTCTGTCCCAGGTTGACCGGTGTCTGAAAGCAGAACATGTATTTAGAGCAACACTGCTGAAGCAAGACCAGGTTAGGGTCCATTACCCATGAGTCACACGACCACAACACTCACTATATTCGGACTCACTACCGCTGATGGTCATCTTTTTGATCATCTCCTGCTTCTTGGACTTGACGATGGCTGAGGTGCTCTCTGTTAACTTGGCGAAAAATGCCGGTCGCTGGGAGCTGCTGACTGGGGAGCGGGAGCCAGTCCTGAACGGAGGGAGGCAAAACAAATATGCATGAAGAGACAGAGGGAGGCTCTTACAGGGGAGACTGAGGGACATGATGACATTCATTGTAATTTCCCAGGAAAAATTTACATCCCAGAGGCACTGCCAGACTGACTTCCCTCTTTACACATTACAGGCCCTGTTTGGCTGAGAAAGCAAGTTTGCACTGATGGCCAGGGAAAAGATGGGCAGATACCCATCAGACTAAGAGGCCCCTGTGTGCAAACAAGCTAGTTCTCAAGTGTAAAAATGCTAAATACACTGCACTATGTGGCAGGAAGAAATGGGTGGCTGACTGTACTGAGGGAAGTGCTCCGATTCAGGCACGGGCTGTGTGTGGTCTGTGGACTTTGGAGGAGGCAGCGGAAACAATCAAGATAAGAAAAACGTGGAATAACGTGGAATAACATGGATAAAATTCTATAGACTGTTCTCTACAACATCATTCATATGAATATATAGAGATTTACACTGAGCTATTTAAAGCTGACTTACTGTAAAGAAAGGAATAAGATGCCTAATTCGACCATTTGAAAAATACTATAGTACTATACTATATGCCACCATTAAAGTTTCTTGTTTTTAGTTTTGTTTAATTTTAAATTTATGTTCAACAGCCACCTTGTAAAAAAAGTACAGTTCCTTGCATATAGTGCACAGTTCCCCATTGCTTAAATGAACAGTATGCTCACCACTCAAAAGTTAAGAGGACCGACTGCATTGACCCAGTGGCCACAGGTCCAGTTCAACGCCCCTGCAGTCTACACCACAGAGTGGATAAGCTAAGGGGTGAGGAGTGACCTACCCTTGGTCTCCCTGCTCACTAGGGCAGGAGGCCCCAAGTGCATCTGGCTCCGACAGCCCACCGGGGGGTGACACTGGCTCAATGCCGTCAGCAGGCAGGCTGGATGGAGACACCTTGTTTTGAAGTGGTGACCTGGACATATGTATGTGGTTGACATGTTGTGTGAGAGATGGTGAGAGAGTGAGAGAAACTTTAAGAGTAGGACACAGTTTCACACACAAAAAGACACAGGCATGCAGACAGGCATAAAGAAACACAAAACATGCATGTATGTATGTTTTTGTTTTCATGGATGGTCAGATGTTTCAGCCACAGACTTCTACCTCCCTTTTCTTAGGAAAGATAAGGTGTTCCACGCACCTGTCCCTGCTGCGCTCAATAGGGGCTCCCTCAGGGGTGTAGCGTGAGCCCTGCCCGTTGTCCTGAGGGGTGCCGGGGGGGCGTGTAAGGTCCAGTACTGGTGTACCATGGTAGTTGTAGGACGATTGTGTGGCATTCTGGGTGGCTTGCTGGGACTGGCGGGTGTAGTCCTTTGTGATCACCTCCTGTCAAAAAGAAGAGGAAGTAGAGACAGATTAAATCAAACTAGCTTCTACTCAATTCTCCACTGATACTATCAGCTTATTTATTATTTTATTCATTAATTTTTCTGACACTTCTCTAGGAAGATAGTAAACTAAAATACTTAGTGATTTACTCATTTATGCAGGAGGACAATTTTTTACTATATTGGTGAATGGTAACTACCTTGATCAAGGGTTCTAAAGTAGGACTGAAGATTCAAATCTGGGGATGGTTCTGACTGCAAAGGCTTCAGGTATAACTGCTGCACTGCCTGCTATTCAGCTTTTAATAAAGCTAAATCTTTCTTTTTGAGTTACTCTAGAAAGGAACCCTGTTGACATGAACATCAGGGTCCATTCTGGCTTGCCCGAGGGTGTGCTATGTGGTGAGGAGTGGTGCTTACACTGATGTGCTGAGCCAGGGTGACCACTCGCTGACTGCCCTTAACGTAGGGTGATGAGGGCTGGTGGCCAGACTGGCCAGGGGAAGGGCTGCCTTCTGAGGGGGGTCGGTAGAGGCTGTGCTGCTGCTCCAGAGAGGTCATCTTCTGCTGGACTGCTGGACAGGGATGGGTACAGGAGTGTACACATGGGAGGTAGAGTGTGTGGAGCAGGGGGACACAAATCACACACAAACAGACAGACAAACACATTGACACAAACAAACAGAGACAAAGACACACACAACACCCCCAAATAGACAGAAGCAAAAAGAAGAGGAGAGAAAGCAGGGAGAAGTTGAGCTCTTGGGAATGGTTCGCAGCATCCGGTACAGTATACAGCAGTGCAGGTGCTAATGGTTCTGTTTTTAGCAGCATACAATCCAGCCTGGGCTGGGACACAAGCACAGAGACAGGAAGTGGTGTTAAGAAGGTGGGGCCCAGGGTGGAGCAACACTAAGCAGACAGTAGTCCGCACACATAAAGAGCTGCAAGCACACAGAATGCACATCTCCACAGTTCATATACATATGTCTGTCTGTCTGTCTGTCTATGTATCTCTCTCTGAGTCTTCTGTATGGTGCAGACCTATGGTGAAGACCCAGGTTCACGTTTTGAACACCTCACAACATGGCACAGTACTCATCTGTTGTGTGATCCTCTGGGTGGGACAGTATGGGTGTGCCATCCCTTTGCTCCTCACTGAGACAATAATGGCCTTTCAGGGTTGAGCAAGGAATATTACAAATTAACAATCTTAAATATTAATAGTAAAAACTGAAAATCAGTATGAAGTGCCAAAGACTGATGCTGCTTTACAATATTTGATACAAAGACAACAACCATTCACGTGTAACCAAACCACCAATGTTAACCACTATAACACCGATTGCACACTTCCATGTTCTCAGCATAGGAGACAGGCTAGTACAACTTAAGGGGTCCAAGAACAGATCTTCTCGATAATTACGTTTGATTGTATGGATTTGACTATGGAGCTGCCCAAGATGGATCTTTCAGGTAAGGCAAATGTTATCAACTTGTCAGCAGTTCAACAATTCCAACCGTATTTACATTGAATGATGATTTTTTTTTTTTTTTACCAATAAACAGAAACCACTCAGATCTGAGGTTGCACAGAAAGTTTCTCTGTGCTGCCCATGTCACCCATCATTGCTGACTAGTAACTGCAGACCATCTAAGAATCGGGGCATGCCGTAAAATAAACATAAAAAAGTATATAAAAAGTAGCACCCATTGTCTGTGGAATGGTCTCCACACAGACACTGTGGTATGAAGTCTGCGAGTTCAGAAAAAAACAGTGCTAAAGCACCAACTGTCCATACTGTCAGAATATGACAAAAAAAAAAGGAGCACACATGTTCAATCAAAATCAATCATTAATACATATCTATTATGAAAGGGTTATTAATTATACAAAAGGAATTCAAACTTCAGAAAATATTCAGAGTAACATTAAAGCATTAATGGGGTCAGTGTCATCTATGAGGGGTGGGAAGAGATTTGATCCAGAGGACTCAGCTATGGGCACAAAGGAGTCGAGGGGATGCTGAGTCTATTCCTCTAGTCTGGGCCAGGCTCACAGAAAGGGACCTCCATGGTGCACCCTGATCTACGAGCACTCACATCCACTCATGCAAATTCCTTGGGAAGCACCACCATGTAGCCATAGTGGATGATAGGCCACTTCACAGAAAAAATGGATCACACCACTGCCTCAGGGGTTAAACCCCGTAATAGGGAAAGGCTGATGTTAAGAGTCAGCTGTCCAACCACAGCAGCTAGACTTGGCTGATCTGTAGTGGTAGTACATTAACCTTCTCTCTCACCACAGCCTCCATGTGCCTTCAACATGAAGACACAACACACCAGGGAGAGACACATGAGGCAACAAGCAGAGGGGCAGACAAGATACTGGCAGAGTGAGGTAGTGAGTGCACATAAAGACTCCTTGTCAACCCTAGCCAAATGTTTGTCTCAGTGCATGCGTGCGTGTGTTTTGTACACCTTCAGCTGTTCCCATCTGCTGATTGATGGATCGGTTCCTGCCAACCTCACTCCTATTCCTTTAATACCCATTGACATGACATGATGTTTTTTTGCCAGTATTGAGCCAAGCTGTTATTTGAAAGGGCTTTTGGCCTTGTGACAAAGTGACAAAAACCATCATGATCCCACAGCTGAAGACTCTTACACAGCCATGTTAAAAAGAGCAAGGTATGTAATGATAAGAAAGGCAAGCTAGCATAGGGCAAAACACCCACACAACTACAACCAACTGGGACACATACAGTTCAATACAGCAAATCGGACAAATACTGAGTAAAACTGCTGTACCCACTATCACTGCAAGTGTCTTTATACACAACTGATGCTTTTCCTCAAGTTTACACAATCTCTTCACTCACAGAAAATGAGTTATGAACTGGCTTTTAGAAATATAAACTAGTGTTGTGTAAAAGGGCACACCAGCACTAAGGAAAAGTTTTTAAAAAATAACAGGAAGAATATTAAAATAGAAATTAATTAAATTCCACATTATATAAAGTAAAGATTACTTAATGGAAAGCACACACTGAACAGAAAAAAACAGAGCTGTTTCGTTGCATTTATATATATTTGCAAAAATATAAAAATCACCGAATGTATGATGCCAGCCACCACAACGTGCAATAGGCCACAAACGGGGACGGGGAAGAGGGGGGTGTGGGTGTGGAGTGGGATAGGGGGGCAGGACTCCAGAGCGTCTTACCATCACAGGCGCCGTCGTCTGTGAGCGAGCCCGCCTCTGGGATTCCCGTATCACAAGAAATTTGACGCATGATAATCGCGTTTATGAAGTTGGCCGCAGTCATGGTGGTCTTACCGAGTGCTCGCAGCTCCTGTTCTTGAACGGACACCGGTTTGTTTTGAGTCTTTTCCCTACTAGGGGTGTCTCCGCCGCCGCGGCCCGCCGCGTTTTCCACCTGAGGAGGCAGCTGGTGAGGTGGCAGCAACACATGGGGACGGCTTGGGTGGTGACCCAGGTGAGTGGGAGGGTAGGTCCCACTGTACACACTCCCAGGGGGTGGGCTGACCAGCTTGCGCTCAGACTTGCTGTGGGAGGAGCCTGAGGAAGCAGAGCCATGGTGCTCCTGGTTCTGTTTGGACAAGCTGCCACTACTCCCCCTGCTGTGAGCCTTAGCCCCATCAGCAGCTCGTGAGAGCTCCTTGGTGCTGGGCAGGTCAAGGCCTGAGAGGTAGGCCTCCGGGGGGACACCGGTTCTCTGCAGATGGGGGCTGTAGGCCTGGTAGCGCGTTGCACTTGAGGGCAATGACCTGGGGCACACAACAGTATGCAAACAAAGCAAAGTTAGCAATCCAAGATGCACGCACACATTCTTGTGCTGAAGCATCTGCCCGAAGAATCACTCACCTGAGGACAGAGGGGCTGCCATGCTCGGGAGGCACAGGGAGACTCTTGCCGCCTGTGTTGTGCAGCACACTGGGCCTCTGCTGCAGACTGTCCTGGGTACGGGGGGATACTGGGGAGTGCTGCTGACTGAAGGAGTGAGAGGATGGACGACTGTTGCTCCCCCCACTGCTGCTACTGCTGGAGCTTTGCTCCGTGCCTGTGGGCAATTTGCATAAAAAAGAATCATTAGATTGCCAGTGACGGGAAAGAAACAACAAAACAGCACTATGTATGAATCGTGACAGTTCAGCATTATACCTAAAGGTAACTGAAAATGGCCCAAAGACAATCTGCAAATTTCAGGCATACTAAGAAAGAAAAGGTAGAGCAGAGTCACTGACCAGGTCTCCAGATGGGTGCATGTTCCACGTTGCCATGGGAAAGGGAGCTGGGTTTCTCCCGGTCGCGGTCCCGCTCTCTGTCACGGTCCCGCTCCCTCTCTCTTTCCCTCTCGTGATCTCGCTCCCGCTCTTGGTCCCTCTCTCGTTCACGATCACGTTCTGAGGAAGAGCCCCCTTGGATCTTACTCATGTGTGAAGGCCCACCTGAGAGGGCACAGGAGAGCTTTACATCCAACACTGGGCAGAAGGAACTTCACACCATGAACAAATGAGCTACACACAAAGAAGAAGCCTGTGGACAATCTGAAATAAAACAGAAACCCCGGAACACCAGAAAGCCAGCCCTAAACCAGAAAATCCTTCACAGTATTCAAATCCTACATATTCCACACCACAGTCTGAACTAAACGCTGTTTCCTGGGCTGATGTGTGTCAACATTAACAGTCCTCTGCAGCATCAGTGTCACTTAGGACAATCACACACAGCTAATCATTCCACCTGAACACTCAAATCATGATACTGTCATGTCGTGGTCATTTAAATTTACCATTATTAATTTAGCATATTTTTTTTCTACAGTGATAATCATCTCTGTGGAAAAAGTAAATTTTACTTACTTTTAAGTGCTTTAAAAACAGACATATACCACCTTATTAGTATGACCACCAAATGGAAAGTTTTTTCAGCCTTTTAAAGAATTCTTGAAAAAAATGTGCCCTCACACAGTCTCAGGGCTGAGGAAACCTCCCTTGCGTCAATCAATTACGCTTCAGGTGTACAAAAGCACTGAATCAACAGAAGAATCTACGAGGGTTCTCCTGTCACCTCACTGTGGGATATTACCCATTAGGTTGGTGATGAGCCTTTGTGGACAAGATCTGCATGTGGAGTCTCATCCCATCCCTCAGCCTACCTGGAGAAATAGGGGAGGTCGTGTAGGGTCGATTGGAAAAGGCACTGGAAGATCCTGGGATATAGGTGATGCGATCCATGGGGGAGCTCGATGCCCCTGCGGAGGGAGGGACCAGGACAGGTAAGTGTGGTACCTGAGACAGGTCGATGATACCTGGAAGAAGAGGGAGAGAATCCAATTAATGAACGCAAACAAAGACTTGGGGGTTTATGTTCACCGACAGCTCTTACACGGCTGTAGTCAGTGAGCTCTACGAAGGATACAATTAACAAAGAAAAGTGAGATGGAAGAGAACACGAGCACAGCGGTGTCGGGGATCACAAAACAGATACGGGCCGGTTGGGCAACACAGACTCTCCCTCCAGTTCCCCCTAGTGTAAAGAGCTTTGTGCAGATGAAGGGTGTGTGGCCACTGTGGGGTGAGCCTCACCACGCGGGCTGGCAGAGTAGGGCAGGGTGAGGGGCTGGTCTCGGGGAGAGAGGCCCCGCAACAGGTCAGAGCGCTGGGCAGCCATGGCAGCTGCTGCCGGCCACTGATGCATCTGCTGGGAGGTGATGTAGTCGTTGAGCAGAGTCTGCCTGTTCTCCAGTGCCGCTGTATCTGGGAAGCCACGGATCAGGTAGGGCGAGTAGTGATGTGCATAGCCTGGCCCAGGGGTAAGGTGGCGGGGCAGGTAGTATGCTGCTAGTAGGGAGTGAACACACAAGGGAGAAACAAAACAAAGTCAACAGCATTGTGTGTATACTATACCTTTTGGTCCTTAAAACAGTCCCTACCTGCCCTAAATAAGGTGCACCTTTCAGGAACCCAAATGAGGACAAACGCTGTCCACTGTCTCTCATACCTGGGTCGATAGGAATGCCTCTGGGTAGGGCAGTGGGGTCAAAGGCCAGAGGGATCTGCCCACGGTACACATCCGCTCCCAGACCCTGGAGCAGTCGCTCATAGGAGGCCAGAGAGGCATGATGTTCAGCTACACCTGTCAGGGGGGATTTGGTTGTACTCATCTCTCGCGGAGTTGGTGTGGCCTTACGCTCTTGGGACTGGCTTTTACTGGAACCTGAAGTACAGAGAGATGTATTTTTTTCTACCACAAAAAAGACCTTTTTATGTTATTCTATTACTCATTTATGCTAAATAACTGCATTTATGTAACATTAACCCGCCACCCTAATCATGCTGTATTAGTATTACTGTGTCATACCATCATGCTGGCGCTGACTGGACTCCCTTGAAGATACTGGGGAACCACGGTGGGAGGAACCTGGGGCTGGGTACGTCCCCCGTAGGGCCCCCTTGTGCTCCTCGTAGCCCAATGGGCTGTGATGGGCCCTGCCTGCTGTTTCGGTGCTTCCTAGAGCCAGGGGTGAGGCACGAGACAGTGAGCTGGAGCTGCTGACCACTGCGCTCGGCCGTCCTTTCGGGGTTTCTTCATAGCCTCGGCCACGCTCCAGGTGGGGGGCCACGGCGTGGTAGGAGCGTGGAGAGCTGGCAATAATGGAGCGCACGTCGTGCCGCTTGGCTGAGCTCCCTGACTCCTGTTTCATGGGTGTCCCCTACAGATGAGAAAATGAGGAGGGCAGAGTGGCTCAGGCCAGGCTCTAGTTTAACAGCAGCGACACAAATACCACAGAACAGCACTATAGTTTGTGGCCCGCCATTTAATTGTCTCTCTGGCATTTATTACACAAATAAGCTACTACTTTATTTCTTTATTATGACTGAAAGCAACAGTATTGTGGACACATCAGTGACAATGTATGCTCTGCTGAAGTACAGGTGGAGCTCACCTGGGTGATGGAACCCTCCTTGGTGGCCTTGCCAACCACTGGCCCCACCATTGTTCCCTCAGGCACTTGCCGTAGCTCCTCACGTGGGATCTCATGGATAGACCGACCACCTTCTTTTACAGTGGGCACAGCACCATCATGAGAACGGACCTTAAGTATGTCGGTAGCAGAGCCACGGGACAGAGGTGGACTATCTCGTTTCATCTGTTTGGCCTCTCTTCTCATGTAGTCATTCTGTGGGTCTAGGTGTCGGGGGATTCCTGTGGGAGCAGTGGGTTGGAGGTCTCAGGAGGTGGTGCTATGAGACATGACTCCTACCACACTGCACATACTCTTCCTTCCTTACCTTGCGAGATAGAACCACGAATGAAGGACTGTGGGCTGTGGCGGTCCTGGGGCATGGCTCGCTCAATCAGTCCTAGGACAG
This sequence comes from Arapaima gigas, assembly GCA_900497675.1. Classification (NCBI taxonomy): domain Eukaryota; kingdom Metazoa; phylum Chordata; class Actinopteri; order Osteoglossiformes; family Osteoglossidae; genus Arapaima; species Arapaima gigas. Next base: position 284,499 of record UFQX01000534.1, on the reverse strand, counting down.
GCAGGAAGAGAGTCAGTCCAGCAGCCAAGCCACCGAACCAATAGTGGCTATCAAAACAGCTCTGTTTATTAAGGTTCTTTTTATCAGTATTAAACTGTATACATTTTTTAAGATATTTGAGTAATGAAGAGTCTAGAGTAATCAAATAATAATAATTTCACTGTTTAGTCCATCAAACTCACCCTAACTCCACCCTTTCAAAAGGTGAACTTAAAGAAGAATACCTTCACAGTTAGTGCTGGACAGGGAGTCCCGCAGCGGCAGGCCTCGGGAGATGCCCCCCTCCATGACATCATAGGGGCGCTTAAGACCCAGCAGCTCTCCCTGAGACCCAGAGCCACGGGCTTCATCTTTAGGGTTGGGGGCCACTCCTCCTGCAGACAGAGTAGGAGACGATCAGAGAAACACCTCGTCCAACAGGTTGCACCATATCAAGAGATTGAGAGATTGTGAAGTGCTACAGCACCCTTGACAAAGGTACCACCCCAAAGTTCACAAGTAGGCACACTACACTTTATGTTGTGTTGATGTCACATCTAGTAACTGTTAGCTGACCATAAAATGCATAAAATACGCTTAAACAGGCCACATGACTTTAGGACAGAAATTTTAAATGTTTTCACCGAAGACACTACTTTATATTAATGTATTTAAGCTGACCATACTGATACACACTGAACAAGAACAGAAAAAGAATCAGTGTACAGTGGTGGTAGACCTGGTACTCACGGTCATAGGTGAGGATATGTCCACTGATGCCCTCGTACACCACATGGCCCTTGGAGAGCGGATCGTCCCGCTGCCGACTAGGACTGTCCTCCGCCACCAGCCGTGTGATCGTCCCCTTGTACAGCACATCAGCTGGGGTGCCCTGTGTTTTGGGGAAGATGTCAGGTAAAACACAGATCATCAGTCCCTGAGTTAACTTAGTTATCTATACTTAATACCATAAAGTCACCACTTTTTCCCCCAACGTAACTCCTCAACCTTTTACCTCAAGAAACTTTAATCAACCCTTGACCTAATCCTGTAAACCTATCACCAGTTCCTGATCTAAGTCTGCCAACAATCATTATTACGTAGAGATCCCCAATTTCTAGGCACAGCTCTAGAAAGCTATGGCAAAAGCAGGAAGAAACTTATAACGATCCACTTAAAACAACAAAAAAATAAAAACAAATGATGTAGAAGAAAAAAACATTTCAAAAGTAACTAAAAAATACAACACAAAAAAAGTTGCATAAGAAAAAAAGAATAGTTTTTAGTCTTAAATGTGGATTATAAAAAGCATAAGAATAAGGGACACATGTCGCTCTGGATAACATTTCCTGTTTTGATTACAGCCCTTCCCAGCAGTACAAGACCTGACCTGATAGGTCATTGCCTGAGTACCCAGCCACTGCAAGTCCAACTCAGGTTACAACACTAGAGCCACCTACCACTCCACCCCAGGAGGTGGGGGGGCTTATCTGAGTACAAAGCTCGACAGGCAGAGGAGCTAGACATGCAACAACTTCTGTGCTCTTTAACCACTCAGCATTTCACTTACTTGTCTCCTCAGACTGAAACAGAACATGAAACTAACCCCCTCCCCCAGTTTGCTCAGTCTCTACCTGCACACCTGCTGCTGAGCAGCTATTCAAATAAAAATAGGTGAAAAGTACTGTGGTTTCATCGCAGATCAAAAGAAGGCAAACAGACAGATTGATGGAAAACATGGGTTGCCAGGATGAAGGTGGTGCTATAGAAACCTAGGCATGAGACTGTTTTGGTTACTTTAGAGTGCGAGATCCTTCAATGGGTGCCGCTGGCTACTGCATGACAGCCATCCACTTCTATGAGTGATGCCCTTATAACCCTGCACAGTGATCTGGGTTTTTGCAATGCGGACCAATGCAGGCAGCAGCTGGAACAAAGTCTTCCTTTAACTAAAAGAGCCTAACACAGAAGGGTCTCTTTTCTGAGGCTTCTTTCTGTAAAATGTTCCTATCTCTCAGCCATTGAAGAACTTTCTGGGTCCTACCTGAGTTATGGAGCCTCCACGATATGAGGGGGTATCTTGGTGGACCCTGGTGCCTGGGATGCCCTTTGTTATGCTGCCTCCCTGGACGGCAGGCAGTGACCCTGTGACACTCCGAGTGGCAGCTACATCTGGGGACAGGCCCTGGGCAGACAAGTTATCAGCCAGGGTCGCCTGAGTTCTGGGTGACAGCTGTTCCTGCTTCACCATGGGAAAGGTTCCTGAGGGAAGGGATGGGAGTTACAGGCAGAACGCCAGTGGCATTGCAGAGCAGAACAAGTTCAGGAGCATAGGTATCATTTACCCAGCTTCTTCTGCTCCATCCAAGACAAGCCCAGTGAGCCCCCAGGAACCTTACTGTGTTCGGACCCATGGGCTGGGCTGTGCAGCTGCACCGGGGTGCCCTAAGAGTAAGCCACAGCATGAAAACCAAATACACACTGAGGACACCATTTACCCCAGTCACACCACCTAATGGCTACCCCCGCATGAATAGGTGCCTTACCTGGGTGATTGAGCCACCAGGCTTGGTGGAAGAGATGAGAGGTGGCGGCTCTGGGATGGTGACAGGGCGGACTGCACCAAGGCGCCCCCCCTCTGGCTGCAGGCCAAGCGGCAGGCTGTGTATGGACTGAGGGAAAGCTGGATGGAAATGAGAGACAAGGAAGGGGGGGTGCAGATGAAGGAAAAAAAGATCAGAAAAGAGAGAAAGGGAGAGACAGAGTGAGGGACAGACTACACACCCCTTATCTGTGATGGCTACACTTAGGTTTCACTTTGTTTGTATTAACAGTACATGACTGTCAACATTGTTATGTCTCTGAAAAGCAATGTGAACTTGAACTGAGAGAGAGATACAGACAGAGCAAGAGAGAGCAATAGAGAAAAAGAGAGATTACACTATCAAGGCACCACAAGAGAGGACAAAAGTTAAGCAAATTAAAGACGTAAAGTTACCATACCAGGGCTGTAATGCAGCAGGGATTGCTCAGCTCCCAGCTTGGCTATGTCCCGGGGAGACAGCTGGTACTGTGATATGATGGGCCGGCTCAGGTTTGTTGGCCGCAGGTCATCTGTCCCAGACACAGCCTTCTTCACCTCACCAAGTGGAGAAAAGGCCCGGGGCTTGTCTACAGAGAAAGAAACATGCACAATAGCAGGCAGATTATGCGAAGCTGGGGTGCAGGCCAAAACTGTCCTGCAAACAATGACCATTCCTGCTGGTGGAGGTAAAGCTGTGTGCTCAAACAGAAAATGTGACACCTCTGTATTCTTTAGCTATGGGGACACAGACTGACGCACAACAGCCCTTCACACTACAGTTAGGCCATGTCATACCATGGAATGCACCACTGGCACCATGTGAGTGAGCATCTCACTCTTCCTGGGGCCACCAAGAGGTGCAGTGGTTAGGTTCAAGGACATTCTAGAAAATGACAATTCTATCCCAAACACAATGTCCTTGGCACACAGTGGATCATTAAAAAATCCATCTATATGAGATGGATAAAATTGAAACAGGACTCATTGTCATATACAGACACCTGGGGGTGAGAAAATCTCATCTGGCAAATGGTCTGCTGTGTAGCCTGTCACGTACCCATGAAGCTCAATGGCATTCGCGCACACACGCACACATGTAGCAGACATTCAGACCACACTCACATCTTAAAAAAAGAATTAAATCCCACGTGGCAAGTCATTTAGAGTCACAAACGTGTGTCAATCATCAGATTTCATCCAAACCATAGCAAACCATCAGATACCACTCATAACTTTCTTTATCAGGCCCCACCAGCATGGGTGCTATTCATTAGGACCTACCAGCCAGAAAATGTCCCCACAAATACAAAGCCCCTGAACAACAGATTTCCTATTATTGAGTTTGGAGATTCTTGCTGGTTAATTCTTTATATGTGTGCTGTCTCAGGAAGGTAACAGGGTATGGGTGTAAAGGTGTAAGCCTGTAGTCCTACCATCCTTGTCGCTGGTGTTGGGGGTGGGGCTCCGTGTTCGCGGACGTTCTCTGCCTGTTTGCTGGAGAACTTGCGGTTGTGGTAGAACTTTGCTGGGTGGCGGCCCTTCTTGGGATGACTCGTGTGCCATGGTGATCTGCTGCTGGTAGAGTGCCAGTGCGTGGGGGGGCACCTGAGGCCTCACACTGACTGCTATACCACTCGCGCTACCACTGTGAGAGCTGCCCTGCGTTGAGGCCTCTGGGATCTGTGGACATATGATAACAGATGGTGAGTGCTCATGGCAAGCCACCCATCCACTCACCATCAGGTCCAATCAGCATCTGCCACATGAATGGCATCAAAGCCCCACGAAGCTGATGAAAATAGTCGGCTTCACACAGACACAAGCCCAATATCCAAGTTCCTCTGAGTGTGTGTGTGTGCGTGAGAGAGAGAGAGCAGGGAAGGTTTAAGCAGACAGACATGCCTGGTGAGTGGTATGAAAACTGACAAATGCAAAAGATGTGAAAACAAGCCGACTTTCCATTTGTCATGAGTAATGTTTTTTTTTTTTTTTTTTTTTTTTATTGCTGCCATCTGTGATTACATTTCCCAGGACAGTGACCCACAGCTGCAGACAAACTCTTATCAAGGCAGCTGCAATTCACAGCCAAGATATCTTCCCAGTTGTGTGTGTCTGTGTGTGTATGTTTATACAAATGTATATGTGTGCGGGCACGTGTGTGTCAGCATGTTCCAGGCCTCCTCAGCACGGCACACTTACAATGGGTGGGATAGCAGCAGCCCTCTGCTTCAACTGCTTGAGGTCCATTGGCTTCTGCAGTGAGGAGATGACCCCATCGTGGGTGTAGTTCAGCAGACTGGGCCTGGGAGAGGTCATTCTGGCCGAGAGAGAGCGAGAGAGAGAGAGAGAGAGAGAGAGAGAGAGAGAGTGAGAGCGCGCGCGCGTGTGTGTGTGTGTGTGTGTGCATGCGCGCATGCGCGCGTGCGCAAAAGAGAGGTAACAGAAGCAGCTACTTGCTCCAAAAGAAACCTTTCCTTAATAAGGCTAGGAGCAACTCCCCAATAAACATATGGTGTTGTGCAGTGAAAGAGGACCAGCTGGTCATTGACGCAGAGAAGCACGCTGGACTCTTGGAGTGTTTTGAATGTTTCCATTTCTCAGCACTTCTGACTCCTCTGCTCCAGAACCTAGTGTCCTTGCATTTGCTTTGGCATCCATGGAAGGCAATGAACATTTTACTGGCCTGTGCCAATGTACGCAGTCTGCTGTAATGGAAAAAAGAGAACAAACACTCCTCAAACCGTCCCCCCTAAAACCTTCCAAGACTCCAGCTGTGAAAAAAACCACACTCTCAGGCTAACAACCACTACTTGCACAATGTACCCCCAGTATACAGACACTCCTACCACTGTGGCATAAAGAGAGTAACTGCAGTAATAAGTTAATCAGTTTCCCCTGCTCCTTTGCACAGTGCTGGGAAAAAACTCTATATTCCCCAGCAGCCACTCCCACACAGCCATCCGACAGCTAAAAGGTTCAGCAAGCTAATCCAAGCAATGCTGTTTAATCTAGAGGAAACAAAGATACCCACAATTGCACTGGGCTCTCCAGTTCACACTGGTTTTAGGACAAAGCATTAAGACTGAGTACTGCCTGTTGGCTTTGATGAGGGAGCACTACACTCTGCGGGAAAACGTCCCTGCAAAGACACCGCAACAGGGTACTGGGCACCCATACACTGCCTTTAAATGACAGGATCTTTCAAGACAAACTCTGAGGGAGAACAGCCTACAATGAGGTGGCCTGGCTCCCAGAAAGTGTCTACAACTAACAGATCTTAAACTTATGCATCAGCTGGAAAGGTTACACCAGAAGTAACTCCCATTGAGGTGAATCCTGGTTTTCAACATGCTGGCTATGAAAGAGGCCTTACAATGAGAACTGCAATGTTTGAGTTTCTAAAACATCCACAAGACAGAGCAAATATTCTGAAATGTGAAATGGACATTGACTGACAAACTGAAGATACAACTGTCACAATTGAAAAATTATTGAATACAGTAATGGAAAATGTTATTATGTTAGAAATAATAATAGAGTGTAACAAACAGGGAAAAAAACTACAAAAGAATAGTGGTAGTAAGTTGAAGCTCACTGACAGGGACAGACTGATACCGTGCAACTGGTAAACACCACAGAACAACCTCAAACTGAATAATGGCCACTGCAACCCAGCACAGACAAAAATCATAGAATGGTGAGCTTCTCAAAACTGCTACCTTGAAGAAGTTCCAGTTTGAAATTGTTTGAATCCAATGGCAACACACAAACATGCACAATAGAGCCTGGAGCAGAGGGGCACAGACAACAGGCCTCATCTTTCATTGCTCCTCATACATGTGCAATAGAAAACCAAAAGCATAGACTGTGAGGCAGGGCATACCCTGGACAGGACAACAGTACATCACAGGAAAATGACACACATTTATTCAGCCACACACACACAGACACACACACACACACACACACACAAACCTGAACACAACACAAATGAACTATGAGAAGAAAAAAAAGAGTACTGGGAAGAAATGCACACCATCAGGGAGAAAATGCAAATTCCCCACAAACTGAGTTGAGATCAAAGCAAAAACCTGGGAGCTGTGCGCCACCATGCCTATTACTTATTAGTTTATGAAACTCTATAAACTGTTTGGTGCTCCCTGTGTTTTATCCAGCCCTGGGATGCAAAGGAGGGATCCACACTATCCTGGCTAACAACTCTGAAATGAACTAACTGTTTGCTCTGAGAAAACATGGATGTCCTGACAGAACAAAGGTGAATGGAGTTGGGACCAGCCTGCCTACACACGCATGTGCCCGCACACACACTTTTACTACAGCTAACCTGTGAAGGGTATCTGTACATGAGGAAGCCGCTCCCCTTGCAGTGGACCTACCTGCTCTTTTCAGTGTTGTCCGTTTCCTCCACCTCATCGGCACTGCAGGTGGCGCTGGAGTCACTGTCACCTCGGGAACCTGTCTTGCACCGATCTCTCTTGGAGCTCTTGGTGGCTGCCCTCCCTCCCTCAGCATCCGCAATGGGCTTCTTCTCATCGCACTCCATCGGTTGGTCTTTCACGTCCTCCTCGGCTTCAGTTTTCACCTCCGGCCGAACCAGTGCTTCAGCCTCCATAAGTGACGGGCCTGATTGACTGGCCCCCTGACCCACCTCTGTGGGGACTGGCTCCTCAGGTGCAGCGGGGCCTTCCACCTCAGTCCTCTGGCTGGCCTGTCCTCCAGTCCCTCCTCGACTTTCCTCTTTGGCCTTGCTGTCCTCGGAGGAGCGGGGGGAGGGCAGGCTCTCTGTGTCAGAGCTGTTGTTGGCCCCTGCTTCAGGAGAAGGGAGCCGAGTGAGAAGCACAGATGAGATTAAGAGGGCTGGATATGGAATGAAGTTTGGGTTTCTCTCACTCAATCACTTTCTTAAACAAGATTAATGGAAGTGCTTGCTCTACAACAAACCAAGTTAGAGGACAATGAAAGGGAACAAGAAGCTGTGGTCATTTGTGATGGGGGAAGAAATGCCTCAAGGGAACAGACCTTTGTGGTGGGGGGTAGGACAGCACAACTGTCACAATTGTTCTGAACACTCTATGCAGCATTTTACCCTAGTACAGTCAGAGCATTTTGCATTACATGTGATGTACTTATCAGTTTGAAATAAAAGCTGCAAAGTGTGACCTTTTTCAAAGAATGGAGGCAAACCAGATCTTTCTGTCAGAGGCTATAGTTTTAGCAGGAACCTCCCTCTTTCCAAACAGCAGTGCTACCAAAAGGCAGTTAAAGATGCCGCTGACACTGGAAATACACTGACTCACTCTGTTACAAACAACTGGGATATGAATTTTTGGGGATACAAACATTTTTCAGATCAATTCTTTCCAATTCAGTTTGCTAAAATTTGTCTTTTGGGAACGCACCCTGCATTCCCACTTGCAGCTGTTTTACTGTAAAGTCAAATCACTTAATTTGGATATTCATTCCCTAAATCTAGATTCTCTCAGAATGATAAGATTCATGCACACATGCACTTTGTCCAATAGTTTAACATGTATTTCTAAAGTACAACACGTCACTATGAAAATTACATCAAGCCAAAATTAGAGCCGTATTGACTGTAACTGCTCAAACAAACCAGACAACTACAGATTTTGGCTTTCCAGCACTTGGCCTGTGCAGGTTTCTGATACGATAAAAAAGAACCACAATTGTTTTCACTGTGACCGACTGAGTGGAGTCAGGAGCCAGTGATAGGGTGCAAGTCAGTGCCAACATTCAATAAAGTGAGCTGATGGAGAGGTTTAGCTCCGATTTTGGTCTTAAATCTCTCATTCCTTCCTGCTACAGAGGACATGCTGACAACACTGAAACAGATGTGTTGAGACTGGATAAATAATTCAAATACACTATATTTAGGCTTGTTTATGAATACCGTGCTATAGGAAGCTGTATGACTTGCAATCCCTATTTGTCCTGCTGATCAGACAAGGTTCTAGGCAGCTGTCCTCACAGCAAACTGGATATTGCTTGCTAGATGTCTATCTCAGCAGCCACTAACATTCTAGGAGGCAATTAAGTAGATGATGATGATGATGATTAAGATGAGTAACTTGGTCATGGTTTCCTCCTTCCTGTCAGTCAGCAGCACATCTAGGCAGCCTACCAACCTGACACAGCTGAACAGTTAAAGGGCTCCAACTGTGAGTTCTAAATTTGAGATAATGTAATAGCAACAGTTGATAATTCCATGGGAGTTAAAATGTTTTTATGGTGTAAAAAGAGCAGCCTGACACCTTTCTATGACCTGCATTTCACCTAAAAAACACACAAAGCTCACCAAATACCCCCAGCACGAGCATTCACCAGAAATGCACTTTCAGACACTGGTTAAACGAACATTCTCTGTATGGAATTGCATTTCTGCTTCTGAGTTCAGTCTTTCAGTCTATCTTCTGAGCATTTGCTGTGCCATATGTTGGAGCTTTTAAAGACTTTCACCCTATATGCTGGGGTTCAAGGGAGCACTTCTTACCTTCTCCATCCTCTGTGGGCTCTTCTTCATTGCCGCTACCCCCTGACACCTCCATCTCCTCCTCATCAGCAGCCGAAGGGACGCTGGCCCCCTCACTTTGTGCCGTCTTGCGGCTCCGGCGGGCCTTGCGCTCCCGCTCCTGTTTTTGGGGGCAATACATACAGCTCAGATGAGTGGGCCTGAAGAGCGGTAGAGCTGCACCGAGGAGGAACACCAGAGCAACAGAGCAGGTAACATCCTCGGCTTGACTGTATCCCTGTGTTTGCCATGTAGTTGCAATGACCATGGAAGAACAGGCCAGACTATCATTTGACATAAGTGAGCCGCAGACACCGTGCCCTAACTGTACACATAACATCGCTGATATCTGCTTTGTCGACATTTATACTTGTGTCATTTTAGTCACCTTATATGACACAAAAACATAGGATACACATCAGCTATATAATAACTTTTCAACAAAAAGTTTTATTTGAAGAGTAATATTTTCCTTGACCACACCATGTCTAAAAAGTGATACGTCACAAAAAGCACATCTGTACCAAACTTGGCTGTTCACGACACATCTTACTGATTTCATTTTGTGCTGCTGCAGGATCTCGTCCAGTTTCTGCCGCTTCTTATAATTGAAGTAGAAGTTCTTGCACTGGGACACAGTTTTGGAGCCCACCATCTTGGCAATGGATGACCAGTTGCGACCATACTGCAGAAGACCTGGTGGAAAAAAAGAGGAGGCTCATCCACAAAGATGTTGCTGAAGCTTCTAACCCACAACCACTTTGTACAGTACATTTTACTTTCTTGTATTTTTTTCATGAACACAGCTACAATTTTTAAAAAAAAAATCAGATCTGATAAATTTCAGGGGTACATCTGCATCATGCCAAATACAATCTGAACCCATAACAACTGAATAAACTCAGTTCAAGAGTTGTCCTATTTGCCGCCTTAAATTCAGAGGTCAGGTAATAATGTCTCTGGTCTACACTTGCTTCATGGCAGGTTAACTATGGAAAAATAATTTATACACATTTCCCAGAAACACCAAAGAAGTTGTTTTAAATGACATTATGCTACTCTTCCCCCTTGCTAACACTGTTACCCAATACAACACAGAGTTACTCATTTTGCAACCTTTTACACAGTAATTCTCTTTGTTTTCTTTTTTCTGGGACAAATTGCATAGAACTTTGCCCAGTTTCACATGGTCATCCTTCTCTGGAGTTGAAACCCTCATGGGAAGTACCATCTTCTCCAGGTCTACTGTTGCAAGATAACGAGGGCCTCTGCAGCTTGGACTGAACTGGAAGACTCCCAGACCAACACGCCAAAAGGTAGCAAGAACATCCGTGCCCTTCAGCTGCCCACTCCCTGCACCTAGTTGGGATATGCTGCTGCTTGACAGTCTGTGAGCCACATTCCCAGTTGTAACTCCAGCCAACAGTGTGGGAGGTAAGAGGTCATGGAGTTAACATGACACTTGGGTTTCCCAGTGAAATAATCAGTAACTTGCTCAAGAAAAGCAGAGATTTGGCATCTTGGTGCCCAAAAAGCACATCCACCTTAATTTCTCTTCACTACTGCTGCTACATACAAAAGATCCTTAAACTCCGTATTGTGAGTAAAGGTGAGATCAATCCCAACCATTTCCATAGTCACCCTACAAGCACAGTCATGTTCCACCAGGGTGACATCGAGCTCAGACTAAACTCAGTTGTCCAACTGTGCTTTCGCAGTCTGTGTAGAAGGTGGGAGAGCTGGAGAGAACAGGAAGCTCCAGCAGCAGAACAGCCCAAAAACCACACACTTCAACCACTGTGTCATGGCTCCAAGCAAAATTGCACAAAAGGCAGGTGGGACCAAGAAAGATGGAAAATGCCATGGTGCTCTGAAACAACCTGGTCCTCACAGGACCAGCGCCAAGCTGTGGTTCCAGGCTCATGGTCCCAGGAGTGCATGCTCCTCATCAGCAGTGCACCTGATTGGTCAGCTGCACTCAGACAGTTCTTGGTGCGAGTGCTGTGGAGACCTGTCACTGCACAGTCCGAAGCGCTCTCCTCACTCTCTGTTCCCTCTGTCCCTCTCTACCAGAAGGCAGAGCTGCACTTATGTAAACACACACACACACACACACACACACAGACATCTGCACACCCAGTGGGAGGGAGGGCTGGACTGTGACGACGGGAATAAATTGGAAGGTGGTGAGGGAAGTGCAGGGACCATTTCGGTTGCCGTGACAATGAGCTCTGAAGACTCGCTGACCTGCTTCTCGTTCTGTCTGAATGTGACCCTTGACTGCGCAACAACAACACGACAGGAGGGAGAGAGGCTGCGAGAAAATGAAGAGATCAGAGCCTGCCAAGATTTTCTGAGCTTTAGCCAACATGGTCACCACGGCACACAGGAGGAAGGGATGAAGAACAGTGAGATAAGATGAACCTAAGCTGGGACAAAGAACCTCCCTTGGGAAAATATAAGCAAGGTAATGGGTGTGGGGCCTTCACAGCACTGCACTTTGGGTACTGAAAGCTAGAGGGGCTTGCCTAACACAGCCACCTCCAGACTTAGTGATCACAAGATTGATTCCCATAGATATAGTGGCCTTGATCAAGGTACTGACAGTATACTGTCAGCTGGGTAAAAATTATCCAGCTGTATAAATACCTGAATCTCTGTAAATAGATTAACACTAAGTTGATTGGGGAAAAGTGTGAAATATCCCATATACAGTGCAGTTCTTCACAGACTTCCCCATTTTTATGAATAGTGCAGTACAAGGCGGTACTTCAGAATAAATGGCAGAGACACCCATAATCTGACGTCTGTCAAACAAACTCACAATTTTAACTACATTTGTTAACAAAAGGCAAGGGCATCCAACCCTGAAAGAGAACAGTGGAAACACAACCTACTTTAATTGTACCACATATGCTGCTGTGTACATGTGCATGTGTGTGGTGGTAGGGCACTAAATCATTTAAAAGATTGGAATAAGTCATGCTAAGCTTATTTAGAGAACAAGCAACTATCCTGGGTTGGGCATAGCGCCACTTGCAGGCTGATGAGCAATACAGACAGTTGCACTGAAGGTTTCACAACATCAACTGGCAACAGTTACACTTTTAGCTGCAGTTTCTCATTTTTGAAAAAAGGAGTACAACTTCTGACCATCAAACTGCCATTTCTCAAAGAGGACAACAGCAAAAGACTCCTCTGTCGAAAAGTGTTCCTGAGAGCCGAAAAGACAATCCCTTGTCTCACTCCCACAACTTTGGGAGTAAAAATCCCACGTGCTGAGCAAGCACCCCACTAGGGCATTGACTGCAGCAGGAGCCAGAAGCTAAGCACAGTGGAAATGACCTTGGCAGGCAAGCACAGCAGCTGGTGGAGTCCACAGTGGCAAGTGGGAGGAGTCCCAGGCAGCAGTGGCCGTCAGTGGCGGGTCTCAGAGAACTGCCATTGGGGGGGGGGGGGG